>PVHX01017005.1:0-41384 GCA_004024805.1 Geosciurus inauris | reverse complement strand
ACACAATGGAATATTACTCAGCAATAAGAGAGAATAAAATTATGGCATTTGCAGGTAAATGGATGGAGTTGGAGAATATCATGCTAAGTGAAGTAAGCCAATCTCAGAAAACCAAATGCCGAATGTACTCATTGATAAGTGGATGCTGATCCATAATGTGGGAAAGGACATGGGAACAATGGTGGATCTCTGTTCACAGAGGTGTAAGGGGGGAGGGGCATGGGGACAGCAAGGGTGGTGGAATATGATGGTCATAATAACCCTAACTTTATGTATGACTGCATATATGATGTGATTCTATACAACTTACAACTAGAGAATTGATATGTTATCCTCTATGTACAATGAGTCAATTTACACTGTCAACATATAAGCCTAAATAAAACAAGAATAAAAATTAAAAAAAAAAACACCCACCAAATTTATTATTAATTCAGACATATTTTACTAATTATGATTAGCTTATAAATTATAATTATTAATAAAAGGAAAAGCAGTTATTTGTCAAAAAATAAATAAATAAATAAAAGCAGCTTTTTCTTTTGCTGTTTTGGGCAAGTTAACAATTCAAGGACAGCACCTGAGAAGGGAAGAGCTTCTTCTCCCCTTTCTTTCCTCCCCTACCAGCTGTTACCATGGAGCCCAATTAGTAACATCTTCTCTTATCTCTGAAATGTAAACATCTCTGTGAAGCTCAGGCCAAGGCCAGAGGCCTTGTTAAAGGATCTGTCCTTTTTTTTGCACTTTGCATTTGCAAACACACTTTTATAAAATATTATATTGTTACTAGATAGTCTATAAATATTTGTGAAAAAACTAGTAAAGAAGCATTCAGCACCTGAGTGCTGATCTCTTTCAGGCCGGTGGCCAAGGAAGATAGAACAACAGGAAATAGGGAGTTTAACTACATTGAACTCTTTTGTAGAGACTCTTTTTCTGATAGTCCTAAGATCAATTATGGTGCAGATTTCTGGAGATGCTTAATTAAGATTTTTTGTGGAGGAGGGGGTGCCACTACATAGCCCCCACAATAACAAATTACAGGCCTGAGCCACTGCACCCAGTTATTATCGTTTCTTCATTTTATTCTTCTCTTCATATTATCTTCCCCTCTGAGCCCCCTTTTTTCTGTTTCTTTGATTCTAATTTAACAGAGATTTTCTTCAAATATGTGGTGATCCTTTACTTTCTGTTCACACTTAAGAGTAAGACACTAGAACAATCAGAAAACTCTGCAGTTTTGGAGAGAGTTTTAGAGAATGATGTGTCTGATCTGGCAGCCAAGAAGCTGTTCTACTGAGGACCTCTAGAGGCTCTGATATCAGATGTGGCCAAGCAGAAAGGAACTTTTTTGAGTTGTGCAAGTAAGGAACCTGGGTGTCTCGGGACAGAAAGTTTCTAAATTCACGGGGGATAAAAGGTTGTTAATTTATATGGGGTTTTAAGACACTTAGGGGAGGTGACTCCACAGGAAAGTAGTAAGGAGCAGACTGTGGGACAGAGCTTGTATATTCTCATGTTTTCCAGAGTATGCAATGCATGACTCATGGGGGATGGGGGATTTTAGGATATCTGCTATTGTTGGGTACTGGGCAAAGGGTGCTGCTTTGTGCTGTCCTGTGCATGCTCTCTGTTTTGATTTCAGCTTCGTCAGTCCCTTCCATTTTAATGTCCTGTTTGTTAAATTAAGCAAACAAAACCCACTGCAAGAGGTCAGTGAAAAACTACAAGATTATAAGAGGCAAGAGCAATGGAGCACATCTGTAGTCCCAAGGGCTCAGGAGGCTGAGGCAGAAGGATCATAAGTTCAAAGCCAGGCTCAGTAATTTAGCAAGTCCCCAAGCAACTTAACAAGACCCTGTCTCAAATAAGACATAAAAAGGGCTGAGAATGTGGCTCTGTGGTTTGGTGCACCTTGGTTCAATACTTGGTACCAAAAATAATAATAATAATAAGATTACAAGAAAATGGTGTGACAACCTTAGGCTCTTATTCCTTCATTTTTAGAATAACATTTCGCTCACACTCTGTCAGTGGCAGTTGTTCCCAGTCTAGAGCCTCTCTGGGTCACTCTAAAGAAACCTGGTCTTCCCTGCTAGAATAAGTGAAGATGTGAACATACCTCTTTACTGCAGCTGTGTGGCCACCACCCTCACCACCGGCCACTCTCAGCCTTAACATCCTGAGACCTCCTGGTATTCATAGTCCTGAGCACTGCCAGGGCTAAAGCAGTCGGCACACTTTCATTTGGTGCCACTCTCCCTCAGGCAGACCTTTGCAAGTCCTCGGCAGTTATTGTTCCCTTTCTGCCATGCCAGTCACACTCCTCTGCCTCCTTGCAGGCTTTATAGGTTGTGGCTTATTATCGCCCTACACGTTTTCATTGAAGATGATATTTGCATTTTTGTTTCTTGTTGGTTTTATTTGGAGATATTTAAGAAGAAGAAAAGCTATTTATTTACAAATGACTTTATTTACTAAATCTGCATCACCCTCAGTATTTTTTTAATTTCCTCTTTTTTTTTTCTTTTATTTTTTTCATTGTTGATGGGTCTTTATTGTATTCATCTTGGTGCTGAGAATCGAACCCAGTGCCTCACACATGCTAGGCTCTACCACGGAGCCACAACCCCAGACCCACCCTCAGTATTGTAGGGAAGCAATTTGCCAATATGCTAAGGAATCAAACCAACTATTCTGTTCCATTTAAACATCACTCCACTTAAACAGCTCACATCTGGGTGACCAATGACTTCCAGCTTGCCACAGTCTATGGGCATTTTCTGGTTCTCTTCTGAGCTTGCTTCTCAGCAGTGACGGACATGGCTTACAATGCTGTCCTACTTAGAACACTCTCTTATGGGGATGGTGGCCCACTCCTGTAATCCCAGTGACTCAGGAGGCTGAGGCAGGAGGATCGTGAGTTCAAAGCCAGCTTCAGCAACTTATTGAGGCCCTAAGAAATTCAGTGAGGTCCTGTCTCTAAGTAAAAAATATAAAGGGCTGGGATGCGGCCCAGAGGTTAAGCACCCCTGGGATCAATCCCCAGAACTGGGGAAAAAAAATAGGAAGGAGGAAGAAGAGAAAGAGGAGGAGGGAGAGAAAAAGAACCCTCTTTTTCCTTTGTTTCCACGAACCACATGCATCTGTTTTATGTTCTAATTCTCTGATTGCTACACTCCTCATTTCTGTCACTCATTGAATATTTATTGAGTGCCTTGTCTATATCAGAAATTTTCTGAGTTAAGGATTGCAGTGATGAATTCAAAGTCACAGTTCCCATTATCCAGGAGCTAACATCTTGTTATTTCCTTTGCAGAAACATCTGCTACCACCTAGCCACGGAATTGTGAAGTCCTCTCATTTTGTTTTAGTGGTTTGTCTCTTCCTGCTATATATTATCTCCTAGAAAAATGCATCCTTTCTGAGCTGGGCACAGTGTGGCACACCTGTAATCCCAGGGACTTGGGAGGCTGAGGCAAGAGGATTGTCACAAGTTTGAGGCCAGCCTTGGTAAGCGCCTGCCTCAAAATAAAAAATAAATAAATAAAAGGGCTGGGGATATAATTCAGTGGTGAAATACCACTGGGTTTGATCTCTAGTACCATAAGGAAAAGAAAAGCTTACCCTTTCCTATGGCTTCAATTATTACATAATGTTCCAGTGACACAAAATTATATCTTTTGCCAAGACTTCAATCCTGAACATCACACCTTTATATATTTAACATCTTCAATTAAATATTCTAGAAGTACCACTCAATGTTTCCAAAACAAAACTAAGTCTGATAACCCCAGCCCTAGTGACTGCCATCCAACCATTCGTGCAATACACAAGCCACAGCTTTGACTGTCTCATTCTGTATACAAAGTATACCAATTTTTCCCCTTTTTTAAATTCCCTACCCATCTCTGAACTCCATCCACTGTATCTCCACTGCCATGTTCACCTACATGACTGCAGTGTTCTCCCTACTTAGTGACCCTGTAATATCCATTCTAGCCTCCCTCCAAATTCTCCAAGCTGTAGTCCTCAGTCAAAGCCTTTCGTGCCACATATGTGTTCATACAAAAATCCTCTGCTGGGGCTGGGGTTATGGCTCAGCGGTTGAGCGCTTGCCTCGCATACGTGAGGCACTGGGTTCAATCCTCAGCACCACATAAAAATAAATAAAGATATAAAAAAAATAGTAGCACATCATTTAAAATAAAAATGAAGTTTTTAAAAAAAAAATCCTCTGCTAACAGCTTGGGGTGCAACTTAGTGGTAGAGTGCTAGCCTAACATTTACAAGATCCCAGGTTTGGTTCCCAGCACTACCAAAAAGAAGAAGAAGAAATTCTCTGCGAACCCAGCTTTAAAACAAACACCCTCCAATAAAGACTAAATTCTGAAAGTGAACATCAAGACCAACATCTTCTGATCTCCCTCCAGACACACCTCAAGTCTCTGTTGTAGAGTGGCCATCTTGGATCCTACCAGATCTCTCCCTCTAGAACATGTCCTCTCTTCCCACATCCTAGAATGCCCTTCTCCACTCCCTCTGGCCAACTTAACTCCTTTGGCCAAGTTAACTCCTACCCACACTCCTCTGTTATAAACTTGCATGAATCATGTTAATTTCTGAAGTTCTACCTTGATGTGTGATTATGCATCTGCCCCCCATTTTCTTTAGATCCACACTGTTCAATATGGTGCTGTGTCACATGACCTAGTTAAATCTAAATGAGTTTAAATTATATAAATTTCAATTTCTCAATCACATTAGCCACATTTCAAGCACTTAAATAGCCACATTTCTAATAACTACCATACTGAATAACAAATATAGAATATTTATGTCATCACAGGAAGTTCCACTAGCACTGTTTTAGACTTTAAGCTTAAATTGTAAGTTATACAACTTATATGTTATATGAGTGATAGGTTATAAAACATATAGCACCCACTAAATAAATCTATATGAAGAAATACACTCAAAAATACTATAAATAGGGGCTGAGGTTGTAGCTCAGTAGTTGAGTGCTTGCCTAGGATGTGTGAGGCCCTGGATCTGATCCTCAGTACCACATAAAAATAAATAAATAAAATCAAGGTATTGTGTCCATCTACAACTAAAAAGAAAAATACTATAGATAAATGGGGTATAGTAACATATGCCTGTAATCTCAGCAACTCAGGAAGCTAAGGCAGGAGGATCACAACTTTGAGGCCAGCCTAGGCAACTTAGCAAGATCCTGTCTCAAACTTAAATAAAATAAAATAAATTTAAACGAAAAAGAACAGGGATATAAACAAGAGTATCCTTGGAGGGGCTGGCGCTGTAGCTCAGTGGTAGAGCACTTGCCTAGCATGCATGAGGCACTGCGTTCGAGCCTCAGCACCACATATAAATAATAAATGAATAAAATAGTTCAAGTAACACAGTTCAAGTAACACAGGAAGCCTAGGCATAGAATACAGGGGAAAAAAAAGTAAGTGGAAAACATAAGGTGACAGACTTAAGCCTTAACACAGCAATAATTACATGAAATGTAAATTGTTTCAAATAAAACAAATCCTTGAAAATTGGGGAGTTGCTTGGTTACAGAAACAGAATAGTCTACACCATTGTCAAAATTTATACAATGTTTTTATTGTCATAAATTGTACAAATTTTATATGAAGTATCATATAATTAATGTTTTGAGCAATTAATTTTTAGTAGCAATTAATTTTTACAATCAATAATATTGTAAAAAATCTGTATGTATTGTAGAAAAACCTACAAGAAGCTCTCGGCTCAGGCTGTACCTGCTACAGGCAGGCTTTTCACGGAAGCTGCTACTGAGTGTAGTGACATGCCTGGCACTCCTCATCTTCTGCTGTGTGTGTTAAGTATCCACAGGGCTGTCTCAAGGGCCTTATTCCTCCTGAAATCTACACTGTTCCTAAGAGACTTTGTTTAAGCCCAGAGTTTCAACTGCCACTTAGATCAGGGTCAGCTGTTTGCAACCCCATGCATGCCACCACTCCATCATTCTCTAGGATGCCATTTTTAGTTGAGGCACGCAAACTTGAAATAAAATTTCTTTTCCATCCTGGGTAGATACTATTGAGTGCCTATTTTAAGAGCTCTTTTCCCTGGATAAATTTCATAAGCCATTCTCATGGTCCATCATAAAATTCTGTGCTGAAATCTGCAGGAAATTTTTTTTTTTTAATGGGAATGAAAAAGGAAAAGTAGTGACTGACAGAACAGAAATTTAAAGAAATCGGTGGAGGACTTGGAACTATTTTCTACTAGAAGAAAATTCCTGAGACAAGGGCCTTGATACAGAATAAAGAAACCTAGAATATAATATGCTCTGGCACAAACTCATTGTAACAGGGATTTATAAAAAGAGGAAACTTATTGTATAAAAATCACTTGGTGGGCTGAGGCTATAGTTCAGTTAATGGAGTGGTTGTCTAGCATGCTTAAGGCCCTGGGTTCAATCCCCAGCACCACTTAAAAAAAAGTAGTGAAAAAAAAAATCACTTGATGAACACAGACTTTCCCTGAAATAAGCTAATAAGTTAATAATTGCATGAGTTAATGATTCCACACATTAGTGTATTATTTGCTATAATACATTAAAGAACAAAAATGATTTTCAAATTGATTTGGTATAACTGATTCATGTTACAAGAAGAAGCTGGGTTCATAAGAGGTCGACCACAGTGAGCTGTGCAGCTACAATTAGAACCCATTTCTCTCCCTCCCAAGTCCACACTACCTCAAGGATTCATCGGCCCCAACTTACATTTGTAATTTTAAAGTACAAACAGGTGCAACACCAACTAATATTATATAAACTCCTATGTATCTTTTTGCAAAACTGTAGTGTACCCACAAAAACAGCCTGATAACTATCTTCACCCCAAAGAACCTGGACAAGACAAACTGGGTGCACAGGAGTGAGATGTCCAAGCTATCTGGAAAGTGTTATGGGAAGGAAGGCAGAAAGGCCAGCATGTGCCAGGGATGTGACACTCCTCTGGCCATTGCTGGCTCTGAAGATGGAAGAGGAAGATGGAATTCTTCCCCAGAGCCTCCAGAAGGGAACTCAGATGTGACACGTGGACTTCACATAGAACCATTTCAAACTTCTGAGCCACACAACTACAGGATAATAAATCATGTTGTTTTGTCACTATTTGTGGCAATATGTCATAGCAGCCATAGAGATGCACTTCCCACAGATTCATTTCAGGATCTCCTGCAGCCCCTGACAAGTGTTGGATCCTCTTTATAAAGCATCAAAGAACAAAATTTATATAGGTGTTAACACATGGCAACTAAGCAATTTCTTTCTTCCTAAAATAAACCACTCTCAAAATTCAATTCTAGTGAAAATTTATTAAACCTGTATGGAGCTAAGAAATGACCCTTTCCCATCTGTACAATTCACAACACCCACCCCAGACCAATGCCTTGCCATTTCTCCTCAGCTGGCCACGCACCATGTTTCACCAGCTTTCTACTATCAGGCAATATCCAATAAGTGTAATAGTCGGCTGGTTCCAAAGTTCAAGTCTTCTCAGAGAGTGGTGAATAGCAGAGTGACCATCACAGCTAATGAAGACTTTGCTTCATTTTCTAAATTAAAGAGAACAACAACAACAAAGGAGTTACCTAGATAACCTAGTGCTCAAAAGATCAGACTCATCTTTTGTCACTTACCACTGTGATCTTGGGCATGGAACTTAATTTCTTTAGATGTAATTCCTTCCCCTTCCCCTTCCCCTCCCCCTTGTGCTTCAATGAGATTTTACATACTGTCCTGATATCTATTTTTTGGCATGAAGAAACCACTTTATTGACTCCCAAAAAGCCAAAGTGAAGAGAAGTATTACAACTGGACATCCTGGGCTGGGGTGGTGGCTCAGTGGTAGAGTGCTCGTCTCAAATGTGTCAGGTGCTGGGTTCAATCCTCAGCACCACATAAAAATAAATAAATAAAATAAAATATTGTGTCCATCTACAACTATGAAAAAATTTTTTTTAAAAAACTGGACAACCTGATGCAGAGTCCCTGGAATTTTTAAAGGCATGATATGTCCTATGCATCAGAAAACATGATACCTTTTCTTTTTTGGAATTTTTGCCAAATTCTACCCATTTGGTAAAATTACATGGAATACACTAGAACTCATATCCAAAAGAGACAGGAAGAATTACTCTTGGGGGAAAAAAATCAAGGAAGAGACCTTATTTATCCTAGTTGGTAGCTAATGTTCCAGGTAACTGGGCATGGAAGATCTCGAAGGAAAGGGATGTTATCTTCAACTTTCTTGTTAGATTTTGTAGCTGATCTCAGCATCTGGGAAGTCATAAGCTTGGGATCCTTTCCCAAGGGATTAAAACTGGCATTAAAAAGAGTACCAGATCTCTTAAAAGGTATCAGGGATAAGAGAGAAGAAACTTACAAAGATGCACTGAGGTGGACCCATTACTTCTCGTAGAGGTGCTGGTCTGGTCTGCAATTAAGTAAAGAAAGAGTTTCCAGTCACTTCCAACGAGTATTACTTACATTGAATTCTCTTAACAGAATCTCTGAAGAGCCTCCAGTAGCTTTAGTACATGTAAGACTCCATTGAATCTGTGGCAAAAACTTCCTTTCTCCTAATTGCCAAGACACTCTGCCAGTGCTGAACACCTGCCTGTGGAAGTGGATGCACCTGCACTCCAGGAGAAGGACTGGTGAAGGGTTTCATCTCCACTCACACTCAGGTTCTTAAGAGTAGCTTGGTGCAGGGGGGGGCATCCCTATAATCCCAGAGACTTGGGGAGCCTGAGGTAGGAGAATCACAAATTCAAGGCCATCCTCAGCAACTTAAGCAAGACCATACCTCAAAATATTTTTAAAAAATTTTTTTAATCTAAAAAAAATGGCTAGGGCTGGGCACAGTGGTGCATGCCTGTAATCCCAGCACTTTGGGAGGCTGAGGCAGGAGAATTGCAAGTTCAAAGCCAGCCTCAGCAATGGCGAGGCGCTAAGCAACTCAGTGAGACCCTGTCTCTACATAAAACACAAAATAGGGCTGGGGATGTGGATCAGTGGTCAAGTACCCCTGATTTCAATCTCTGGTACCAAAAAAAAAGAAAGAAAATGGCTAGGGACAAAACTCAGTGGTAAAGCTCCCCTCAGTTCAATACCCAGTACCTCCCCGCCAAAAAAAATCTAACACCAGAAGTTCCTAAAAGTAGCACATGAATTGGACATATCTTCATCTACCGGTTACACATTCTCTTCTCCACAAGAGTACATATATTGAGCTTATTGAACATGGTGTCTGGGTAAGAAGAGTATAAAATAAGGATAGAGGACTTAAGTATGACTTCTTGAATCCGTTCTGAAATCTTCCCAGAGAAAAATCCCTCAAAGACCAAGAAACGAAAATCCCTGGCCTTAACTGTTAATTCAATTGGTTCATCAAAGGAAAAACATGTGCTAGAAACAGCAAAAATTTATTAACCTAAAAAGTTAAAACCTTTCAGATTTTCTCCTTCTTCTAAAAATAGAAGCTTCTTAGTTGTAACTGCCATAGTCAGAAATCATTTCTCAACAGGCAGTAGTATAAATAAGTTGGGTCCTGCTTTCAGAAATGACCACACAGGTCTGGGTTGCTTCATGTAGTCAAGCAGGAGAATTTCCCTATTGTTCCATGCATTGCAGGGCTAGGATTTCATTAACTTATTAACCAACTAGAGATATGGAAGTTGGAGTACAACACTGAGGTACCACTTTATAAAGCAGTTAAGGTAGCTATGTGAAGAAAAAATTTAAAGCCATACAGCCAACCCCATTTTAATAGGCTCTTCATCTCCCCACAAGTACAACTTCTGCACTTACCCAACTACTACCTGCAATCCTTCAATACACCTACAGCAGTGCTAGAATACAGGTTAGCTGCTATTCATAGACATAATGAGATTACTTAGAAGTCTGCTCTTATGGGTAAGGCCCAAGGCCCTTTTTTAGCAAAAATCTCACATACTCTTCTAACTATTGAGGTTTATTGGTGTGAGAAGGCACTGAAGTCCTATGGTTCCTTCACTAAGTGTCAGAAACAAAAATGAAGTAATGTGAGTTGTGAAAGGGAGTAGGCTGATAGGACCACTGTTTAATTCACGAAGACTTTAAATCCCTTTTTTCTTCTGTTCAGTCTAAATTGAGATGACATTTACACTTACCAAAATCTTTACTCATAAAGCTCTTTGTCTGAAATGTATTATAATCATCTGGAAAAGGAAAGGAAGTGATTAGCCCCACCCTGTTGCCACATCTGTCACCCCAAGGAGACACCAGAACTGGTCCCTGAACATAAGCTACCACCACAGAACATTTCCAGGTAATGAGGTAGGGAGTCAGGGAGAAGATTCTGCATGTTAGGAGACAGGAATCCTTACCTGGGGCCTCACTGGCTTCTCCCACAGAGCTGGCAGTGACTGTTTCAAGGTCAACAAAGAATTCTGGGAAAATAAAATAGAAGACAGGTGTGGTCACTAGCCAATGGTGGGAATCTAGTACACAGAAGGAAAGGAAGCATTCTCAGGAATGCAGAAGATAGGGATCCAGGAACACCTGCTGAACTTTCTTGCAAGACCCTCACTTACTGGAAGTCTGCATAGTCTCCAAGTTCATGTCTGTGGTCAACTCTAAGTCTGTGGTCTGGTCTAGGTCAGCGATTGACTCTTGGTTCTTGGCTACCTCTCCATCAGTGGTTAACTCTAGATGAGGGATCCATTCCAGTAGGTCAGTGGTTGATTCTAGAGGAGCCAGAAAGAAAAGAGCAGCTCAAGTGCCTTCTTGTCAGAATGTCTCTGCCACCTCCACACCTTCCTGTTCCCAGCTAGACCTTTCCTCTGGGGAAAGCATGGAAGGAAGGTGGCTACAGAAGCCCCGGTGGTCTCACACAAGTCTCCCTCCTGTCAGGGGTAGAAAGTCCCTAGGCCAGCTGCTGCCTCCACACATCCTCCTTTGAGAGGACAGATCCAGCAAGGAGCATTTGATACTGTCCTTGAACTATACTGGTCAGACTGGCACGGAAGACTCTCCCTCTATAGTCCTTCCCAGAGCCTGAAAGCTAAAAACAAAAACTGAGAGGGGATAGGAAGCAAGGAAAATGGCTATTGCTAAGTACAAGCAAGAGTGTTATGGCCTCTAAATTTGGCAACTCCTAATGTTTTCATTTAATTCATGGGCTACATCTAGGGCTCCTTTTCTCATCGTGTCCTGAATGGTGGGGCTTGTTAACCATATAAGCATCATAGCCAAGTAAGTCTCTCCAGCAACAAGCTGATCTCCTGAGGCTGCTGTGGAGATAAATGTGCAGTCACTGTGGCAGATGTGGACAGCTGCCCAAGAGGCCCAAATCACCAGCTCTCCACTGTCCTCATCTTGCTTCACCACACAGCCAAATGCAGTAAAGACCAAACCCAGCCTCCCAGAAACAAAGCCAGCAGGCGAGAAGCTGAGAGGAAGAGGGCCAGGGAGAGTGACCATTTTAATAGACATAAGCACACACCTCTCCTCCTGAGAAATGGGCCTGAAAGCAGGAAGAAATGGGCAAGAAACCTTTGGGGTGAGAGGTTTCCTTTCTCTCTGCTCTCAAGACACCAGTTTCTTTCCTTCTTCAGCATGCTTCACCCTTCCTTTCCAGACCCACTAATTTGCATTGTCTGTGACCCAGCTGGCTGCTAAATCTCTCCAAAATTGACTGTACCCCATCCACTATGAAATGAGGTTCCTGCCACAAGACTTTCAGCCTGAATTAACTAGAATAAAGCCTAACACTCAGCAGGGAAGGGAACCCGGCAAACCTCGGCAGCTCCAATCACCGCCTTCTGGGACCTGGCCCAGCCTGGTCACCTTCCTGAGGTGGATTGGAACCCACAACTTAAACCATCACTCAGCTACCCAGGCCCAGAGCTCATGTACATTTTACCCAATTCCGCTTTACAATTTTCACCAGGGTTATTTATATACACACACACACACACATATACACACACATACATATATACACGCATATATATATATATATGTATATACACATATATATACACATGCGTGTATATATGTATATACACGTATATACATATATATGCGTGTATATATATGTGTGTGTGTATATATATATACACACCACTCACACACACACCACAAAATGATTTTATTCGCATTCCCCAAAACCAAGACCTCCAACATTGCACTCGCCTGGGGGCAGTGGTGTAGGGAACGCCACAGCCAGAGCGCACAGGACCGGCAGGATCAGGACCTTGCAGAGCATGGTGCTGGTGCCAGGGGAAGAGCAGAAGGCTGGCGGGGAGCGCACAGGCAGGCTGTGCAGGGACAGCTGCGCTGGACTTTTATAGCCCTAGCTGCCTCTGGCCCCTGCCGGCAGCATTCCCCAGGTCCACTGGAGTGGAGGGAGCCTCACCCTGTTCAGAGAATGCCCGAGGGAAGGCGAGAAAGGAACTGGGTGGGAGGGAGAAGCAAGGAGATCATCTGGAGAAAACGCTGATAAGGTCCTTTGCAAGTAGATTGCTTGCCGCCTTACTTTTAGCACAGTTTATCTGCTTCTTTGAGGGGCCAAGGAGAAATTCCTGTTCCACCTGCTGCTGAGGAGATACCTCCTGGTCTATGACTGCAAGTTTGTCATCCAACTTGGTGCCACATACTGTTTTAAGGGGCCCCCAAAAGCTTCCTTTGTGTCAGAGAACAGAGTCAAGCCTCTTTTGACTTTGAGAGAGCACCTTATTTCACCCCCATCCTCCCTCCCACCCTGTTGCTCGGAATTGAATCCAGGTGTGCTCTATCATTGAGTTATATCCCCAGACCTTTTTATTTTTTTTTTATTTTGAGACAGGGCCTTGTTAAATTGCTCAGGTTGACCTGGGACTTGCAATCCTCCTGCCTCAACCTCTAGACTTAGATTGACTAAAGATATTCACTCTCTGAAAGGGTGTCATGAACATCGAGGACTTTTTGACTGTGTGAACCTAGCTCCTGCTAGGGACTTTCTCCAGGGTCCGGTAGTAAGCTGAGACATGTCTGATTGTAGCACTGACTCCAACCCTCAGAAGACATGGAAAATGGGCATGACAAAACACAAGGGTAAAGGACCAGCCCATGTAAGAAAGCCTCATTGCTCAGTTAAAAGCACCACCTGTACCTGTAAAGGAGGTCTTTAACTGATATGCATAATTCCCATGACACTCCTATGAGGACCTTAAATTTCAGTTGTCTTTACTTATAAGTTCACAACTAATTCTTGTCCCTCAGAAATCACAAGGCTGACCATATTGTACTGAAATAAGCCACTCAATAATAGTAATAATAAGGGCTAACTTTTATCAAATGTTTAACTATGTGCCATGGGCATATACTAATTTATCCTGATACTAACCCTAAGGTAATTTAATCATCTTCCTTTTATAGATTTTAAAAAACATGGCTCATAGAGGTTAGTTAACTTTAGGAAAAGTCACGCAGCAAATGCTACACAATCAGGAAGCAAATCTAGTCTGAAGCTAGAGCCTGTGTTCTCAACCTCTCTATTACTTGTGTCCCCCAACCCCCATCAAGCCCAATTATCTCCGTGATCTCCTGTTGCTGGTTTTGTCCTGTTAAAAATGGCATTACACTAGACTTAGCTCTAATGAAGAAAAAAATACACACATACCAGAGAACATTTTATTCTTCTGGAAACTGAATTTCCTTGGCCAGGCCTGTGCAATGAGGTGTAACTCCAACACAATAGGAGCTTGGGAAGCAAGAAGCTCATAAGAAACTTGCAGGTAAACAAATCAACAATAGGACTCAAAAAAGACAATAACCCACTCAGTCACAGGCCAGTGGAAAAAGGGAACATTTTTTCTGCATTGGGGTGAAGATGAGACTATTTTCTGCCACAGAAATGTGCAAGAATTAACTTTCAGATGAGCCAGACTAAGAAGTGAAAGGGAACCAAAGGGCAAAGTGACCTCCCCTCCCTGGCAACTTTTTCTTGCTCCTGACCACCTAAAATCAAGAAGCCTGCTTATGATATCCTTCCACAGGTCTCATATATAACCATAGGGATTTTATTAAAAGGAATTGTGGCTTTTACTTGTACTCTCTTGGCTTCTTACATATGCTCCCAAATGTTATAGAATCATGTTGCCTCAAAGTCTGAAGTTATCTTCAAATGCATCCAACTGAGTCAGACATCCTGGGTCTTCTGTTAACTAAAAGAGTGTTTTCCCTCATGTAACATGCCTGTTAAATGGCCTGTCATCCCCAACAGTGAAGAACTCAGTGCCTTGAGAACAGTTCATCTTTGGACAATTGACTGGAAGTACACCTTCCAGTGACTGAAGTACACCTTCCTATAACTTTAGCCCCTTGATCCCAGTTTTATAAATACATATATATTCCTCCCTCTTCTTCCCTCTTCCAGTGTCAAAGGCAGCTATTATTTTACCTTCAAAATGTCTTCACCATCCTAAAAAGAAAATACAGGTTTCTCCTATTTTTCCCCTGAAATTTTCCCAGAAGCCAGCACTTAATATCCAGTAATATTAAGTGTCCATGGGCAAGCTACTTAACTCACAGAACTTCAATTTTTTTCTTTTGTGTAACAGAGATAAGAGGTTTCTCCTTCATTGAATTGTTGTGAGGATTAAATTAATGGGTTCATATATCATGTCTGAATAAGGAAAGTACAGAGTAAATATTAGCTATTATTTTTAGATGCTGCAGATGAAAACCGTGCAGGTCTCCAGTGATGATAATATTTTACAGTGGGAACAGAAAGGAGCATTATTATCTAGGAAATTTCATGGGGAAGATGGCACAGGTTGACACTGAGGAAGACTCACTTGGATTTAGTAGGCACATCATTAGGCTTATAGAAAGAAAGAAAGGGAACTAATGGTACATGGGAGAAAACAAAAATGTGCATGAATAGTAACGCTCAAAATGTCACCTCATGGGGCTGGGGATGTAGCTAAGTGGCAGAGTGCTTGCCTAGCATGCATGAGGACCTGGGTTCAATTCCCAGCACTGTAAAAAAAAGAACTTTTTAAAATTAAAAGTAAAAAGCCATATCATGTGAACCATAATAAAGTTAGGAACATTGTTAATTCCTATTTTGCAAACTGCTGAAGGCAGGAAACATTAATCAACTTTGCTTTGCCCACAGAGTTTATTATAAAGCTTTATGAAGAGAAGATGGCAAATAAATGATTATTCATTTCTATGGTGAATCCACATGCTTGTGAAATCCTGAGCTTCCCTGAGTCTCTCAGACATTCAATTTTTCTTATCTGCAAAATGCAAGTGATGTTGATAATCCTTTCATAGAGTTGTTGTCAAAATAAAATGAACTGATCCATGTAAATCTGTAACTTACAGCTCTCATTTGGGGGTGAGTACTGGGGATTGAACTCAAGAACACTTGACTACTGAGTTGCATCCCCCCCCCATTTTTTATTTTATTTAGAGCAGGGTCTTACTGAGTTGCTTAGTGCCTCGCTTTTGCTGAAGCTAGCTTTGAACTAGCCATCCTCCTGCCTCAACCTCCTGAGCAGCTGGGATTACAGGCATGTGCCACTGTACCCAGCAACAGCTCTCATTATAACTTGAAATGGATCTTAAAGAATGAATTACAACTCTAAGAGTAAATATTATCATTAAAGAAAAGGATGTGACCACATAGTTGGAACTGAGGGACATTATGTTAAATGAGATAAGCAAGGCGCTAAAAGAAAAACACACGATCTCACTCATCAGTGGAATCTGAAAAAGTGGATCTCATAGAAGTTAAGAGCAGAATAGTGGTCACTAGAGACTGGGGAAAATAGGGAGGAGCAGGGAAGAGGAAGGGGGAAAGTCAGTCAACTAGTATAATGTTATTATTCAATAGGAAGAATAAATTCTGGTGCCCTATGGCATAGCAGAGTGAGTATCCTTAGCAGTAATGTATTATATATCCCAAAATAGTTATAAAAGAGAAATTTGAATATACTCACCACGCAGAAATGATAAAGGTTTAGGGTGATGGATTTGCTAATTACCCTGAGTATATACATGAATCAAAACTTCACATTAGGCTGAGAGTGCGGCTCAATGGTAGAACACTTGCCTAGCATGCATGAGGCCTTGGGTTCCATCACCAATGCTAAAAAAAATGCAAAAAGTGAGGGTGCTTCAAAAGCTAAAGAAAGGAGTAATCATTCTACTGGCAGAATGGAGACATTAAGTTTGGTCCATCCATGCTGGTCTGGTAAGAATGGCATGATGGTGCTTTGGGAAGACTAATCCAACCAGTGCAGACAGGAAGCAGGTCAGCAATGGCACTGCAAGAGGGTTGAGCAGTGTGTGACCCTGGGCATGAAAAGGAGGCAGGTGTTAAAGACATTTGCAAGATGACATTAAAGGGACTTGGTTGTTGATTGCCTATGGAACAAGGTGCCCCCACCTCAAGATACACACATGCCCACAAATGCTGGCTTTCTAGGCTTTTCGTTCTTCCAGGATATGAATTTTCAGAGTTAGACTCCTCATGCTAAAAATAAAAAGTAGATGGAAGAGAAGGTTGAGGAGAATGACAGTGTCTAAGATTTGGCCGAAAACAAAAAGCACTGAAGAAACACACTGTGGCCAGGTGCAGTGGTGCACACCAATAATCCCAACAGCTCGGGAGGCTAAGGCAGGAGGATTGCAATCCAAAGTTAGCCTCCAGCAATTTAGCAAAGCCCTAAGCAACTTAGCAAGACCCTGTCTCAAAATAAAATATAAAAAAGGGATGGTGATGTGGCCCAATGGTTGAGCACCCCTGGGTTCAATCCTTGGTACCAAAAAACACACTGTAGTGACTAAGTACTGATTTCACTTGTTTGAAGTTACAAGGCCCATGTTTTCTCTGGTACTAGCCCACATCTGCATGAGAAAGTTTGAGACTGATGTCAGCATCTTCATAGGTTAAACATTTTAACTCAAGTTCAGACTCTTTTAGGCCATGGTAGTGAGATGGGGCAGGCAGAGGAGCTATTTCTATCAGCTAACTAATAAGAAATGACATAGTTCTAACAATGGGATGTCACCTCTCACCCATTAGGATGACCACACCAAAGATCAGAAAACAGCAAGAACTGACAAGGATGTGGAGAAATTGAAATCCTCATGAACTGTTGTAGGAATGCACACTGCAGCCATTTTGGAAAAATAATATAGCAGTTTCTCAAAACTTAAAAATAGAAATACCAAATGATCTAGCAATTCTACTTCTGGGTATATATCCAAGATAAATGAGAGGAGGATCTTAAAGAAATATTTACACATTCTTGTTCACTGCAGCATTATTCACAATGGCCAAGAGGTGGAAGCAACTCATACGTCCATCAATGGGTGAATGGATAAAAAATGTGGTATACACATACAGTGGGGTATTAGTCAGCCTTTAAGTTTTGTTTTGTTTTGTTTTGTTGGTACCGGGGATTGAACTCAGGGGCACTCGACCACTGAGCCACATCCCCAGCACCCCAGCTTATTCAGCCTTTAAAAGGGAAGGAAAGCTGGTACAGTGGCGCATGCCTATAATCCTAGCACTTTGGGAGGCTGAGACAGGAGAATCACAAGTTCAAAGCCAGCCTCAGCAAGGCGAGGCGCTAAGCAACTCAGTGAGACCCTGTCTCTACCTAAAACACAAAATAGGGCTGGGGATGTGGCTCAGTGGTCGAGTGCCCCTGAGTTCAATCCCCGGTACTAAAAAAAAAAAAAAGAGAGAGAGAAGGAAATCCTGTCCAATGCTATGAACAATGTCATATGGATGAACAAGCAAGACCACAGATGAATCCTGAGGATATTAAGCTAAGTGAAATATCCCAGTCATGGAAAAACCAATACTACAGAATTCCACTTATGTGAGTTGTCTAACACAGTTAAACTCATAAAGCATGGTGGTTGCAAGTGGGAGAAGGAGCAGAGAAGTTGTTCAATGGGTATAGAGTTTCAGTTTTGCAAGATAAAAACCTTCTAAAGATTATTGCACAATAATGTGAATATACTTAAACATGACTTAACTGCACACTTGAAAACAAGTAGGAAATCTTATTATTACCATAATTTTTAAAAATTTTAAATAGTCATAATGGCTAACAATGGCTAAATGGCAATCACTCTGTGTCAGACACTATTCTAAATATTTCACAAATTCTAAGTACTTTACAAATATAGTCTTGCATCATTTAATGACAGGGATATATTCTGAAAAATGCATGGTTTGGCAATTTTGTCATTGTGCAAACATTATAGAATATAGTTAAACAAACTAAAATAGCCAGAACACCACTAGGTAATATAATCTTATGAATCTATAGTTGAATATGCAATCCATCATTGACTTCAATGTCATTATGGGCACATGACTGTATTTACTCATTTGAAACCTCACAACAAAACTACAAACTGATAATTATTATTACAGATTCCAATTTACAGATGAGGTAATTGAGGCACAAGAATGTAACTTGCTCAAAGTTACAAAGCTGGGAAGAGAAGAGGCAGAACTCAATAAGTAGTGTGGCTTAGAGTCAATTCTCATCTTTTCTGTACACACACTCATCTCTGCTCATCATCTTAGGGTTTAGGGTAATTACTCTGATGGTTTGGGATTAATCCCTTTCTTTTGTGTGTGACCCAACTCTACTGAAAGCATCAAATGCAGGGTCCAAATGTGTACAACTTTCTGATACTAGGTTCTCCAACACCACCTAGTTAGGTGCCGTGTCTATAACTGTTAATCCCAATTAACACATACATTTTCAAATCAGACATTGAATCTTAACATAATCTCATCCATGTAAGATTTGAGCTGGGAAATTTTGTCCACTCTGTTCACTGAGACATTTCTAAATAGCTGTTCCTTCTTTATCACCAGGTTGGGATAGGGACCATGGTGGGAAGCTGGAGATGATAAATAAAAGAAACTTTAGTTTTTCTTATCATATTTTGGGTTACATGGGAAATACCAGAATATGACTCAAGTATCTTTTGTTGATCTCTCAAGGAGGTTTGATAGAAATACACTATGGAATTTTATCCACTCCTATTTTCCTTACAAATGAGCCTCCCCAACAATTAAGAATGTGAAGAAGGAATGTACAGAATGGGAGAAAACCTTTGCTAGCTACTCTTTTGACACAAGATTAATATCTGAAGTATATAAAGAAATAAAAAAAACTTAACACCAAAAACAAATAACCAAATTAAAAAATGGGCAAGTGATTTTTTTTTTTTTGTACCAGGGATTGAACTCAGGGGTACTCAACCACTGACATCTTCAACCCTATTTTGTGTTTTATGTAGAGACAGGGTCTCACTGAGTTGCTTAGCACCTCACCATTGCTGAGGCTAGCTTTGAACTCATGATTCTTCTGTCTCAGCCTCCCAAAGTACTAGGATTAAAGGCGGGCGCCACCACACCCAGCTTGGGCAAGTGATTATTAAATGGATACTTCTCAAAAGAAGAAATACAAATGGCCAACAGATATGTGAAAAAAATGTTCAACATCATTAACAATTAGGGAAAAGCAAATCAAAACTATATTGAGATTTCACATCTCACAAGAGTCAGAATAGTAGACATCAAGAATACAAACAAGAATAAATAATGGAGAAGATGTGAGGGAAAAGAAATGCTTTTACATTGTTGGTGGGTTTGTAAATTAGTACCACCGCTATGGAAATCAGTACAGAGGTTTCTCAAAAGACTAGGAATGGAAACACCACATGACCCAGCTATACCACTCCTCAGTATTTATCCTAAGGAATTAAGTCAGCATACTACAGTGATACATACATACCCATGTTTATAACAGCACAGTTACAATCGTCAAACTATGGAATCAGCCTAGGTGTACATCAACGTATAAATGGATTAAAAAATGTGGCATATATTCACAATGGAGTTTTATTCAGCCATAAAGAAAAATGAAATTATGTCATTTGCAGGAAAATGTATGGAACTTGGGAACATTATGTTAAGCGAGAAAACCCAAACTCAGAAGGTCAAGCATTATATATTTTCTTTCATGTGGAAGCTCGGGAGGAAAAAGAAAGGTGGGGAGGGGTCTCCTAAAAATCAAAAGGAGATCAGTAGAACAGAGGAAAGGGACTAGAAGGAGGGAGGAGGGAAGGGAAAGGGGAAATAACTAGGGAATGATATTGGCCAAATTATATTGTTATATTTTGTGCATGTCTGAATATGTAACAATAAATCCCACCATTATGTACAGCTATAATGCATCAATAAAAAAATGGGGAAAAATGAGTCTCCCCTTTACCACCTTGACATTCATTCAAGTCAAACTGAATAGAGGTTCAAGGATGGATAAAGGGACCTAGAGGAGAACCCATTAGATCTTATAAACCTCCAAGGCAATCCTGCAAATACCAAAATAATTACAAAATCTTTTATATACAAATGTCTTTTGTCTCTTGATCACTGGAATTTCCTCTAGGGATATTGTTTTCTGGAAATACAGTACTTTCCTAAAACAAGTATATTAAAAGACTCTCTCTTAAGAACAAGATCGTCCTTTGTCTCTCCAGAAGAGCCTGAAATGGTGGTGCCTTCCAAAAGGCTATAGTTCCATTAACCTCCTCTACTCCTTCCTTAAAGAATCACCACCACTGCCATTACCCAAACAATTCTGTTAAACCAGTATTTAAGTGAGTGAATATTAAGTGCCAGAAAACGTACTGGGGATAAGGGAGCTGAATGGGCCCTACCCCTAAGAATTACACAACCTATTTGAGGTATGGAAATGTTGCAGAACATAATCTCAGGAAAAACTGGCTCTTAGTACCAGTTTTAACATTTCAGCAAACTTGCTAGTTATACCTCCCTACTTGCAAGCCTCTTAAAATTATAGACATTAGCAATACAAAGACAAATGAATTACTGTCTCTGGCCTTAAAGGTACAGAAGTTCAAGGGAGTCTTTACAAAGATGTTTCATTTTAATTGCTGCTTAAAAGACATAAAATTTCATCAGGAAAAAATGATGAGTAAACATAGAAGGTTATGGGGGGGAGGAATAATCCTAAGTAAATACACATAGAGATGAAGATAGGGGAGTAGATGACACAGAGAACAGCAAATAATCTGATATGTTTTAAGACAATGTTGTAAAGACTGGAAAGTCAAGGTCATACTAAGTAAAACCTACCTTGAAATAATAGACCAAAGAGCATTGGCTCATTGATAACGGCTGTTATTGGAAACTTCTTAGTAGATTAAGTTGATCCAAGTCATGCCCCATGAAGACAGGCAGTGAACAAAAATTTAAAGGAAGGGAGAGAAAAGGACCATCACAACAGCACAGGCAAGACATCAAGAGGCAGATTACCACGCCAGCAGCAGACACTGCGGTCAGCAAATTCTGTTTACACGAATGAAATGGAGACTCAGGGCCCAAGGACAGGAAAAGACTCCAGGTTGCAAAGCCTAATGATCCCAGCAGCAAAAGAAAAGGGTTCAAACCAGGAGCCAGTTCATGAACAGTACTGTGAAGGAGGAGGAGGTGTGGAGATTTGAAGGAGTGGGCAAGATGGGTTTTGTTGCTGGCAATTACGGTGCTACTGTAAGAGAATATTGATGGAAATATGCCCCAGACCGCAGAAAATACAAAGCTGAAGCCCAGGGGAATTGGGATTGTGGTCATGGTTTTGCTTTATGCCTAGAAATGTAGGAGTCATTTGCATAGAAGCACTAACTGCCAAAGCTGTGGATGGGATTCCAAAAGAGAAGCAGAAGGACGGGAGGGTCAGTCCTTCCCTGGACCCAGCAAACCCTGGTCTAGGGACATCAGAATGGAAGGCAAGTCAGCAAAGGAAATAGAACTTAGAAGTAGCCAAAATCAGAATGTACATGGACGCAGAAGACAAGGAAAGCAGAATTCAAAGAAGAGAGGCAGAATTCAAGCGTCTAATACAGCATCCGCTACAAACAGAGAAGTCAGGAATAAAGAAAACTGGGAAAGTGAGCAGAGGGGCAAGCAGGTCAAGGGACAGTGAGCACTCTTGCTCTCTTTTGGAAGGGAAGAAGCAATTATTTCGTTTTTTTGAGACCAAAATGTAGTTTAGGGAGAGAGGAAAGAGATAATCAGTAGAAAGTGAATGAAAGGGTGAGGATAAGCCCCAGTTCAGGGTTGCAAAGAGTATGTTTAGCTGGCTTCTGTTTTCTCCAACCGAAATAAGCAATGCCTAGGAAGGGACCGAGACTCACTGTGTCAGCAGACTTGATTACTACTGTCCTGTTCCACATTCTCCCCTTTCCCTGGTAGTTGGCCAGGCACAAGGCTGCCCAACATGAAGACTGTTTCCCAGCCTCCAGAGGATGTGAGTAGAACTAATGCAGGCAACCTGTAGGCTCTGTCCTTGAAGGGAAGAAGCACACCCTTCACTCTGTGTGTGGCAGACAAGGAGCCAGGAAAGGATCCTGCATCCCTGCAAAGCAGCAGAAGAAAGCCATCATCTCAGGCCAGAGAAACAAACCTCTATGCTATTGACAGCACTATTAGGGTGTAACAGTGGTCCACTTCACCTTTTGAATATAGCCCTTGCTGCATATTTTCAAGGGACATGTTTTTCTTTTCCTCTTCTCCCTCTCCTCCTCTCTAACCTGGGGACAGGGAACAAGATTACCTTGAGTTATCTTTCCTCCACAGGAAGGAGGTTTCACCTGAAGATCTAGGAAGTAACTATCTTCCAAACTAACAAGTGAATTTCAACACACCTTCAGGGCACACCTGGGACCCCCTCTCAGGACATACCTGCAATGTGGACTCACATAGGTTGCCTGCATTAGTTCTACTCACATCACATTTTTATTTATTTGTGTTGTGAATCAACACAAAAGGTTTGTTTCCTATGTTTCCATTTTTTTGTACTCAGTTTTGCTATGACAAAAATCCAAATTGGTCTTGCTTTACTTTGATGTTACTTTAATTAAAGTCTTTATTATTATAAGTCTAATCTTAAATGGAACAAGAATGATCCTCTTTAGGGCTGGGGTTGTAGCTCAGTGGCAGAGCACTTGCCTAGCACATGTGAGGCACTGGGTTTGATCTTTAGCGCCACATAAAAATTAAGCAAATAAAATAAAGGCATGCTGTCCACCTACAACTACAGAAAAAAAAATTTTTTAAAGAATTGCCCTCTTTGATTTTCAGAATGTTATTCTGAGATGCATGAGATTTATAAATGTGTTTAAAGCTTTTCAAATGGGCAGAGCACATGTTAATATCATTTTATTTTTATTTCTTACTTTTTTTGTAGTGTGGGTAACTCAAGGCCTCCCACCTGCTAGACAAGCACTGTGCCATTGAGCTATACCCCAGCCCAGTATCATTTTATAAGTGAGCACTTACCACACTGCTGGCTCCATAAACAGTAAATTACAGAAGACTAAACAAGGAAATGGAACTCTAAAGTGGGAAATGACTTGCCCAATGTCTCAGATGGTTAATAGATGCAAGGCCTCCTGAATTCTTTCCACATCTTAACAATTTCTAAGAACCTCTGTTGGAAATATAGGGAGGCATCCAATTCATCGTTTTCTGTTTGAAACCCAAAACATTTCATGGTTGGCTTTTGTTGTTGTTGTTTATTCCATCATTTATGGGGAAATATGTTTCAAACATATTTTCCTAATTTATTTTATACTGACAGTGGGAAATGCAGAAAGATCAGGAAAATTATAATTTTTTGTTTTGTTTTGTTTTGGCGCTAGGGATTGAAACCAAGGGTGCTTTGTCACTGAGCTACATCCTAGCCCTTTTTACTTTTTAGTTTAATGCAGGGTCTCACTATATTGCTGAAGGTCTCACTAAGCTGCTGAGACTGGCCTCAAACTTGGAATCCTCCTACCTCAGCCTCCCGAGTCACTGATATTACAGGCATACACCAACATGCCCAGCCCTGTTTTGTTTTTTGTCTTTTCCTAGTTCTGGGGATGAAGCCAAGGTCTATGTATGCTGAGTGTTCTACCACAGTGCTATATCTCCTTTAACTTGTTTTTAAGTAACTTAGACCAATATATTCTCAATTTGTCCCTCTCTTTGCTTCCACGAAAAGCAGCTCAAGTTCATCTTCCTTTTCTATCTTTAGCTTAGAAATCTTATTGCAAGTACAGGAGCTGGAGCCTTCTCTTGGTTAAGGCACTGAAAAATACTTCTTATTTAACCCATCAAAGTATTTTTTAAGAAAAACAGCAAGAATCTACAAAATACTTAATCATAAAAGTTCTAAGGGAAGATAGAAAGACAGGTTATTTTTAGGGTTTTTGTTTGTTTGTTCAGCTTTGTTGCCTCCCAAGTTTTTGTGATTTTGATTAAGGTGCCCAGGCTGGAAGTTTACTTGATATTAATAACAAATAATATTTTCTGTGTTACCTCCAATCCCCTACAGTCAAAGTACAGCTGCAGTGGGAAAATTCCAGTGTGCCCAGGGACTATGAAATTTCCAAATTGTTTCCAAATCTGCTTCTTGATCCTCTAAATCCTGCCCCACTTCTTCCTCTTCCCATAGGAACTTCCTTGATCTTTTTTTTTTTCTGAGGGGGTGCACCAGGGATTGAACTCAGGGGCACTCGACCACTGAGCCACATCCCCAGCCCTATTTTGTGTTTTATGTAGAGACAGGGTCTCACTGAGTTGCTTAGCGCCTCGCCATTGCGAGGCTGGCTTTGAACTCGCAATTCTCCCGTCCCAGCCTCCCTAAGTGCTGGGATTACAGGCTTGCGCCACCGCGCACACCTTGACCTTTCTAGTAGTAGTCTGGGTACATTCCTTCCAGAGCTGCCCTCAGTTCTTCTACTGCCACTTCCTCTCCCTCACCTACAACTATATCTGACATCAAATGATACGTAGATTATTGACATCACCCCTACTCTTGGTTCCTTCACAGAGCGCACAGTGATTGTACCTACACCTGTCATCTTTCAGCCTGGTTACTCCAGGTGTGCTGTTTCACATGCCGTCCAAGGTTAGCCCTCTGCACCCCTGGGCTGGTGACAGCGCTGGAATATGTGTGAGATTTTTTTTTTTCCTTTGAGAAGAGTAAGAACTGACCCCGCCAGTGGTTTTCCTCACTTTTCCTGCTGCCTGAGCGGGGTTTTCAGAGCCTGAGAGTAGAGGGCAGAAGCTGGAATCCTTTACAATGATGCCCTCAACACTCTTCCATCTTACAAGCTAGGATTTCACCCAATAACATCAATTCCATTTTCTCTATTTACAGTCATATGCGTCATATTATGGGAGATTAATAAAATAAATACTGAGGACTGGGAGTGTAGCTCAGTGGTAGAACACTTACCTGGCACATGTGAGGCCCTTAGTTCAATCCCCAGCACAGCAAAAATAAATTAATCAATCTAATTAATACTGAATAAGTAAGTCAATAAATGAAATAAATTTTTTTCAAGCAAACACTTTAGATATTCTTTGTTCTTAATTCAGTTAGTCATCCCCATGGTAATCATCCTGGTGATCAGCAGTAGGTGTTCTCAAAAAAAAAAACACTGTGTAGTATAAACCAAAAGATCCAGGAAGCCAGATAAGGGAACCTAGGCAATTCAGATATGTGTTCTGCTTTCCTATGCAAGATAATAAAGATTGGTGATAAGGATGGGGAGAGGCCTAGAATAGAGGAAAATTCAGTGTCACAAGTTAAGCAAGCAAAGAATCAGAAAACCAGAAGAAAGTTTATCTGACCTACATTTTTTACTTTTCACCAATTAGGATAATTTAGAGGAAAGCTTAGTGGTATGGCGCACCTGGGAACCCAGAGTGATGAGCAAATAACCTAAGGGTTTGTGCAGACTATTGTGTGTTGACCCAAGAAGAGCTAGGACAAAGTGGAGGGCATCTTGCCCTTAATCAACAGTCACTAACCAGAGAAGGCAGAACATCCGTTTAGGCTTCCTGAATGGAATTTGCATAGAAATCAAACCTGAAGACGAGTTCCCCCAGTATTAGGAACCAAGAATCAGTGTTTCAGGACAATGTCATAATTTCTTGTGGTATTCCAATGTTATTGATTTTCTTCACTTGATACTGGTCCTTTAGAGATGAGAAAAATGATCAATTTATGCCCCCCTTCAAGGACAAATATTGCACCATTTTCTCAGTTGATGCCCACTTCATACCCAGAAAAATAAAACAAGCAGTCCCTCACACCTATATATAATCCCAGGGACTCAGGAAGCTGAGGCAAGAAAATCACAAGTCAGAGGTCAGACTCAAGAACTTAGAGACACCCTGTCTCAAAAAAATATAGAGTTAGAGATGTAGCTTGATGGTAGGTAGTAGAGCACCCCCAGATTCAGTCCCCTGTACAAGGAGGTGACAGTGGGGGGAAGGGAGGGGCAAAGAAAGATAAGAAATCAAAAAGTAAAGTTACTGCAGTCCTGATAACAACAGCTACACAGGGAAGCCAACCCCCACTTTCATGGTTACTACACCAAACCACTTTCAAATTGTCATAGTAGAGTCTCCATGTGTCAAATCTCACTGACGCAGAGGGTTATAGAATAGAAATAAACTAGCCAGCATGGTGGCACACACCTGTAATCAGAATTGCTAGTTCAAGGCCAGCCTGAGCAACTTAGCATGACTCTTTCAAAAAAATATATAAAAAGAACTAGAAGTATAGCTCAGTGGCACAGTGCCACTGGGTTCAATCTCCAAAACTGCAAAGAAGAAAAAAGAATAGAAACAAAGAGAGGTCAATAAATTTATTTTTTGTTTGGTTTGTTTGTTTTGTTTTTGGTGGTGCTCAAGATTGAACCCAGGGCCTTGTGCATGTGAGGGAAGCACTCTATCAACTGAGTTATAACCCCAGCCTGAGAGGTCAATAAATTTAAATCATTAAAATAGTAACCAACTTGGAGACCAGCCCAAAACCTTTCTTTTAATGAGACAAAAATGGTGTTCAAAAGATTAGTTTATCTGTGTTCGAATTCTATCACTAACTTACTAAATATCCTAACACTCCCATATGTAGTATGGCGATAATTCCTATCTGGAAAGATGTTATTATATTGAAATATTTGGTGAAGATTAGGACAATCCCTGTACATAGTAAGTACTGAGTACTTAGTAAATAATAATAGCCAATCCTGCAGTTATTGTCATCATCTACCAAGTATATACATGGAGGGGTTGTAACTAAAATCTTACTCTAAATCTAATATTCTTTCTACCACAGGACATAATCTGCCTTTGTGGAAGCCATTCTATCTTTGAGGTGTCAAAGGCATTAAGAATAAACTCTATTCTCCACATCGAAATGCATTTCAGAGGCTGGATTCAGAAAAACCTTGAGGCAAGTGGGTGTTTAAGAAATGTGGTATCAAGGGCTGTGGATGTAGCTCAGTGGTAAAGCTTCCTGGGAGACCCTGGCTTCAGGGTTCAATTCTCAGCACTGAAAGAAAAAAGAAAAGAAAAGTGGTATCATGAGATCATCCACCATAGCCCTGAAGAAAATCACTATCTGATCTGGGATCTTCATCACATTTACAGAGTTGCAGAGTTTCAGACATATGTGCCCCAGGGATTGGGGTGGAAGAGTAATTGCAGTGATAGGATCAGAGAATGTGGAACTCTCCCTCGTTATTTCCAGTGGCTGATTTCCAAGTGTCCCTTATGTAAAAAAGGAGTAAAGCAAAATTAAAAAGTCTGATAATTGACAGTTACTATAGACAAAGAAAAAAATTAACTTACAGATCTAGATAGAGGATCAGCTACCTCCATCCCAAAGCCGGATATCGACAGAATCAAGACAAACAAGAGACAACAACTGCTCTCGGAGAACCACAGAAGAGCCAGACCAAAAGAGAGTCTCATCAGAGAAGAAGTCACAACCCAGATTTACCCTGCCACAAAAGCACATGGAGTCATCACAAATATTAGACGAAGCCAGGCGTGGTGGCGCACACCTGTAATCCCAGCAGTTCAGGAGGCTGAGACAGGAGAATCGCTAGTTCAAAGCCAGCCTCAGCAACAGAAAGGCACTAAACAACTCAGTGAGATCCTGTCTCTACATAAAAAAAAAAAAAAAAAAAAAAAAAAACACAAAATAGGGCTGGGCATGTGGTTCAGTGGTGGAGTACCCCTGAGTTAAATCCCAGTACCAAAAAAAAAAGAAAGAATAATATTAGACGACAACATCTAGAAAAAGAGATGAGTCTAACTCCTCTGGGCTTCCCCAGTGCACCACCAACCCCCGCATAAAGTGTGTCTTAAAAGAGAAAGTATACTGAAAGTCAGATGTATATCATAGTCCCAATTACGATGAATATTTCTTTGCCAACTGTGGTCCTCCCTGGATCAACTCTGAAAATATTCTCCTGTTTTTCTCTTTGGCTTTCCCAATGAGTTTCCCACCCCACCCCCAGATTCTTCACTAACTGGTTTAATTGAATCATCAATATATTTCAACTGAAATTCTCTTGCAAAGTTTGACTAAATTCTCCACTGGACTTCCATTCTTTCCCTCCCCGCTTATTGTATGTTAGCTTCCATATATTGGAGAAGGCATTTGCCCTTTAGTTTTCTGGGATTGGCTTATTTACTTAGTGTAATAGTCTCCGGTTCCATCCACTTACCAGCAAAGGCTGTAATTTCATTCTTCTTTAAAGCTGAGTAATATTCCATTGTGTATATACACTACAATTTCTTCATCCATTCATCTGTTGATGGGCATCTAGATTGGTTCCACAGCTTAGCTATTGTAAATTGTGCAGCTAAACATTGATGTGACTGCGTCACTATAGTATGCTAATTTTAAATCCTTTGGGTATATGCTGAGGAGTGGGATAACTGGATCAAATAGTGGTTCTATTCCTAGTTTTTTGAGGATTCTCATACTGCTTTCCAGAGTGGTGGCACTAATTTGCAATCCCACCAGCAGTGTATGAGTGCACCCTTTTCCCCACATCCAAAGCTGAGTTTTTCAATAGTCAAAGCAAAGTTTATTTTGGTCTCTTTACCACCCCGCTCCTCCTCAAATGGGGGAGGGGACAGCACTCCTACTAGTCAACTCCACAACTGTGGAAATTCTCTCTGTCTGCAGGGTGCAATTCCATAGCTATTAGTCATCTGTGGTTAGTGAGTACTTGAGTTTTTAATTACACTTAGTTTCAGTTTTCTCCTTGTTGTTGAGATGGAGTCTCACTATGCTGCCCAGGCTGGTCTTAAAGTCCTGGGCTCAAGCAATCCTCCTGCTTTGGCCTCTGAGAGGCTGGGACTTCATTCACATACCACCACTGCAGCTCAATCATTTTAACTACTTATCTGTTGCTTGCAGAAAGCACAGTCTTCACCACATTTCCTGTGTGGCAGGGAGACTTCATTCTACATTGTGCAATAGATGGCTTTCACTGTCTCCTCATCCATTCTAACTCCCCTTGTCTGTTGTGAGAATTTTCTCAGAAAAAAGGGGAAAAAATTAGAAATATCTGAGATATTAGGACTTCACTGCTACTTCTATAAAACCATTTTTATGGTCCTGTACTGTCTTCAGATCAAATTGGTGGCCCTATTCTAACTGACCCTTATAGTTATTGATATTTAAAAAGAAGACTATGAGCAGTGCGTGGTGGCACATACCTGGAATCCCAGTGACTCTGTAGCTGACACAGGAGGATCTCAAGTCCGAGACAGTAGACTGAGGAGACTCTCATAGGTTGCATAGTCAGGAACTCACCAAAACTCAGGGTAAATTTAAGACCTGGACTCCATCTCTGATTTTCTCTGATTTTGCCACTAACTGTAACCTTAAGCCAGTTTCCTCTGGAGCGGGTGGAGAGGGAGAAGCCTAATAATTGTGCCCCCGCCAAAGGAACTTGTATATTGATATATAGGTGGGAATATGCAAATGTTTCTTATTGCTATTATTATTCTTCAGCCTCCAAACAGCTTGAGTTTGCTGTAGTTAGGAAGGTAAACAAATCCTCACAGCCTCCATTACCGTGACAGAACTTCATGGCAGATTTAATGGTATGATTTTCTAACTGAGTTGCTCTACTCTTGTTCCAGGACTTTCTCGCTATAACTCACCCAGTGTGATCCTAGCAGGCTTTGTTTAATCAGAGTATTGTCTAATGCATTATAAATACTCAAAAAATATTTCTTATATGAATGAAATAGGAAACAGGTCAAAAAACTCAGCCAGACCAAGACAAGGTGGAACTCGTGGAGACTTCCTAAAGGATTAGGTGAGTGAGAGGAAACCAGGCTGTTCCCGTGACTTCCAGTAAACTTCATCCAAACATTTTGGAAATACCTGCAACTGTTACTGAAATGTTTAAGGAAGGTAATAAGACAGCCCCCGGGCAGAAGAAACAGCAAGGAGGCAGAATTTACAGGGCCCAGGGAGCAACTGAGTTGTCTTAGGTTGATACTAGACTCCTTTGGAGCAGGAGGGACAGGTGTAAGAGGATCTGGGTCACCTTCCTCATTGTTGGCAGCCTTCCATCTCCAATGGGAAAAATAATGAGAAACAAAGTAAGACAGTTTACAGAGGTCAACCACAAGTTAAAGCAAAAGCAGTGGGGTCAGTCCTGGCTCTTCCCCCAGTTTTCAATCTCAGCATGGTAGGAAGAGAATTGATAGATGATCCACTAAATTTCACTGGGACAGTCGCCAAGGGCTGAATGAGTAGTAATTATTGCATAAGAAGTCAAATTAAAGATTTCAAAGCAAGTTAAAGGATAAAGAGGGCTTGAGATGTAGCTTAGTGGTAGAGCACTTGCCGAGTATGCGTGAGGCCCTGGGTTTGATCCCCAACACCACTAATAATAGTAATAATAATAATAGATAAAGAAAGTTGCAAAGAGGAAGAAAATAAATTGGGAGTAACTTGGAATCATTTTAAATGTAGCCAGCACTATTTTAAAAAAAAAAGTATTGAGGACGGGAATAATGGAAATTCATTGGATTAGACAAAGAGGAATGAAAGGAAGGGAAAAGGGATGAGAACAGAAAAGACAATACAATGAATCGGACATAACTTTCCTATGTTCACATATGAATACACGACCAGTGAAACTCCATATTATGTACAACCACAAGAATGGGAACTTATACTCCATGTATGTATAATATGTCAAAATACACTCTACTATCATGTATATCTGAAAAGAACAAAAAAAATTAATTTAAAAAAAAAGTAGAGCTGAGGTTGTGGCTCAGTGGTAGCAGGCTTCCCTAGCATGTATGAGGCGCTGGGTTTGATTCTCAGAACTGCATATAAATAAATGAATAAAATAAAGGTCCACCAACATCTAAAAACAATTTTTAAAAAGGAATGAGAACCTGCTGGGAATTGAGCAGAGATGACTAGTTAGTAAATCAATGGGAGGATTTGTAGGAAATGGCAAATACGAAAACATCAGACACCAATCCAAGATCAATAAATGTCAATACATTATGAAATTTATTGAAATAATCAAAATAAATGAAACATAAAGAAAAACGGAACGTGAATGGAAAAAACCAAACCCACAGGTGTAGGGAAACACAAAATGTATTCTATAGCTGCAAAGCATATTCTGGAAATATGTAGGTGCTGGCAAATCCTGGTTAGCTCTTCAGGACCTGTTTTATGGTTAAAATTGTCTTACTGCATTGTGGAAATAGTGGGTAGGGAGAGTGAGGATGAGAGGAAGATTAGAATGCTGCTTAAATAAACCTGTAATGCCAGAAAAGAGAGAAAGTAAAGAGAAAAATCCATGATAAACTCCCCTGGAAGATAAGAGAATGAAAAGAAGGACCTTGAAAAGACCCTAAGAGACAATAAGATAAAGGGAGTCTTTACCATGTCTACAGATGCCCCAGAGGATAAAGTAGCCGAGGTACAGGAGATTAAGTCACTTGTCCCAGCGCACAGCTAGCTAATGGTCTGTCCAAGGACTGGTGAGATATCCACAGCTCCAACAGAGAATCACAAAAGCTAATTCAAATCTCATAAATCAGACTTTGCTCAGCTGTCAACTTTCAAATGAATTTTTCTTACCTCACTCCACCCTCTCCTAACCAATACTAAAGAGATCTAACAATGATCATGATCATGCCAGGCCCACAGTCCAGATGCTCAGTGTTGCTGCCTCTTAGCCACTGTGAGTAAACAGATCAGAAGCACAGTAGAATTTTAAAAAACATGTTGAGGTAATAGGAAAAGATTCCAGAATTAGGGAATTTCAGAATCCAGTGAAGACTGGAGTGTATCTGTGAAAAAGAAACCAGAACTAAAACACATGAGACCTGAAATCTCCAAAATACCACTGGATATTGTGTTGGCCACACGCACCAGAGTCATTTGGGAAAGCAGACCTGGAGCAGACAGCAGAAAGCAGATATCAATGCCTCCCTTTCTTCCCAAATCTTATTGTTCTTCACTCATGTCCTAAATTAAGGTTAAAGAAACAAAAAAAGGTCACTACCCCATCTCACAGGATACTTCCTCTGTCCCTGGACGTCTGCTCATGTGAGCACAGCACCTTCCTTGAGGGGAGCACATCAGGAAGAGCCATCAGTCCTCAAGCAGCTTGGGGTTCTGCACTACTGCACAGGACCCCACCACAGTCCTGGGAATCAAAGTGATCACAGTGGCCCTGCCCATCATTTCAACTACCCTACTCATCTCCTCCACCCATTTCCCATCCTGCTGTACCCTGAGTGGCTGTGCTCCCCAGTGGAGTTCCCAAGACCCTCCTGAGTGCAGCCTGAGGCCTGACTGGTACAAAGCCAGGACCTGCACCCATGCACTTCCACAGCGTGTAGCTCAGTCCCAGGCCCTGGGCCTCCACGCCTCCACCCCCAGGACTCCCCTTTCCCTTTGCCTCAGTCCTATACATTTGCCACATCCCAGGAACCTGCTTCTAATCAGCCAGATCCATACTATGTTCTGCCTAGAGTTATTGCAGCTTGTGTCATGAATTTGTTACTTAGCTTGTCATTTTTTTTAAGCTTTCCTCTCCAAGACTAAATTCATAATCACTCTCAGGCAAACACATATTGTTAACCCTGTTTGTATCTCCAGAGCCATTAAAAAACACATAGATGATGATGATAATGATGATTGTGATAAAGAGGAGGAGAAAGAAGAAGGTTGTCTGCTTTTCACAGTTTCTGAAACCTTCCCAAACCATTGACGGAGCAGGTTATGAGTTCAGCACTGTCCTAGGCACCAAAGTGGCCTGGTTCCTCCTCTCAGTGCTCAATGAGTCCATGATCAAACAGGCAAGACAAACATGTACAGAATGGGTTTTAGGAATAGGATGAAAACACTTCAAGCAAGTAGGGACTAACATATGAGATCATGAATGTCCAAGTCAGTCATTCATTCATTCTTTAATTTAATAAAAATCATCTTCAAAACATATTCTAGGTCCTGGAGCAAGTTCTGAGCATATAGTAATGCATAAAACCTAATCATCACCATTCAGGAGTGTGCAATCCAGAGAGGAAGAGAAGCAAGCAGGTAACTAGCTCTAATGCCATTTGTTTAAGAGGGAGCTGGCATGGGGACACTCCTTGATGTTAGAAGAATTCAAGAAAGACATGAAACCCAGGGGATGAGTGTCACTTCACCAAGGGGACCAGCATTGCAGGGAGAGATTCCTAGTGGTAGAAAAGAAGGAAATTCTTATCAGTCTCTTTTCTAGTCCTGATGTCTACTTCTCATCTCTGCCATATACTTAGTGTTTAAAAAAGAATATATGAGGGGCTGGGATTGTGGCTCAGTGGTAGAGTGCTTGCTTCGCATGCGTGAGGCACTGGGTTCAATCCTCAGCACCACATAAAAATAAATAAAGATATTGTATCCATCTACAACTAAAAAAAAATTTTTTAAAAAAGAATATATGAAGGGATAGAGAGAAAATACAGAAAAATAATTTCCAAATTGTGCTTTAACATTCATTAGCAACACACCATCCTGATTTCAAAGGCAGCACAAGCAATGCTTATAATACAATATAATGTAGTAAGGGAAAAGCAAAATGAATAATTACATATACAACTTGTCTGAAGTTGAGTTTTTAAAAAATAGGTACCTATGAAAAACTCTGAAAGAAGCAGTTTCAAATAGTCTGCTCTTCAATTCTAGCCATAAGACTATGGATGTTTCTTATTTATTTTAATACTAATTGTGCTGAGTGAACACTATTCACCTGTATAAGAGATAAATTTGTTTTCAAAAAAATACAAATAATATAAAGGGCTGGGGGTGTAGCTCAGTGGTAGAGTGCTTAAGTAGCATGCACAAGGCCTTGGGTTCTGTCCACATGTCCACAAAAAGAAAAAGAAAAAAATGTATAAGTGTTGCCCTCCTTTTAACATATTCTGACATATATATTAACTCATTTAATAAGTTTGTATTGAGTATCAGGCATTGTTCCAAGCATTAAGTACTAATAGGTAATAAAAAAAAGGCTTAGTCTTTAGTCTTTGCCATCATGGTAAAGGAAAAGAGACATAGTAAACAGGTAAATATAAAAAATGATCAGCAGTATGGAAAACGGTCATCAAGGGAGAGTTGTAGATCTGCTGAGTGGCAGATCTAGAGGGGGTTCTGAGTATGTTATTTAATTAATTTTTTTAATTTTTAAAATTATTTTGTTTATTTATTTATTCATTTATTTGGTACTAGGGATAACCCAGGGGCACTTAACCACTAAGCCACATCCTCATCCTTTTATTTATGCATTCATTTATTCATTATTTTGAGACAGGATCTCACTAAGTTGCTGAGGGCCTCTCTAAGTTGCTGAGGCTTTGAACTTGTGATCCTCCTGCCTCAGCCTCCAAGTCGCTGGGATTATAAGTGTGCATCAATCACCTTGTCCAAATGGGTATGCTGTTTTATATAGGAGTTCCCAGAAGGTCTCTCTAAGAAAGATGTACAAAAATGTGAGGGATAAAGAGATGTGCAATCTGGAGAAAGAGTGTTCCAGACAGCAGGAACTGCAAATGCAAAGGCGCTAAGTCCCCATGGAAATGGGCTAGGTTGATTTTCTTCATACTGCCTGGTCTTCTCTGTATATAGGATGAGTACAATTAAAAGTCATCAAAAAGAAATTTTTATGAGGCAAATACACATAAACTAAACCTAATTTATTCAACAAATATTTGTATTGAATGCCTATAAGATGCCAAGCAGTGTTCTAGTATCTTAAGTGCCAGGGGCCAAACAGAGTCCAAAACAACATTCCTGGTCCTAATAAAGCATAATATTGTAGAGGTAGGACTAGAAAGCAAGAAAAGAAATTTAAAAAAAAATACAGTGTGTTGTGCAGTACAAGTGATTAGAGGGAAAGGAAAGCAAGGTGCAGAAGAGGGACAGGGACAGAGTGTGTTGATGGGGGCGAGCTGCAGAACCCAGAAAGATCCTGAGAAGAATAGAGATGAATCAAAAAGAGGAAAGGACACAGAGCTAATCATTAAAGAAACAAATCTGCTAGAAGAGTGGCTAACATCTAAAGAATACTTTGCCCCAGTCACTGTTCCAAGAACTAGATGTATGTATATTTAATTCATATAAATAGAACTTATTCGTATCTGTTTAATGACCATGAAGTAGATCCTAGTATTCCCAATTTATGAACACAATGAATGAATGAGATGAAAGCTAAGCCATTTATCTGAGTTCACAGTTCATGAGCAGCTAAACCTGGAAATCTACGTTACCTGACATCTGGCTGCAAGCTTGGAACCACCTCAACACACTACCCTGCTTCCACTGCCAGAACAAAGAAAATACCAACCAATAATTAATCTCACTGTGAAATAAGTATGACTTAGAATAAAGCAATGTTAGAACTTAGAATGCCTTCAGAAATCTCTTCACAGCCATGATCTTGGAGACATAGAATGTGTGGCCCAAAGTCAGGTTTCAGTTATCCTAACACCCAAGATGTTCCTTTTTAAATATAATATGCTATGTTTGCTATTCTTCATGGTTATGTATTTATCTATATGTCATATTTTTGCTTAAATCACACACATAAACAAGTTTGCTAGCAAGATATGTCCAATTAGTACTTAGGAGTGAGATTTTTATAGAATGTTTATTCATAAAGGCTCACAAATATTACTGTTTTAATTGGGTGGATAGTTCCACAATTCCATTGGGCCCACTGCCCTAAGTTACCTTAGATGAACACCTTTGGCTGGGTAGGTAGCCCCAATCCAAGTCAGCATTGTTCTGCTTAATGATCAGAACCAAGAAAGTCCTAAGAAAACCAACCAGACAATGCTTAGTACTCAGGCTGTTCCCAAGATCTGCCTAGGGAAGCAAGTCTGTCTTTTGTTACTAGGCTAGGTGCTGTGGAACCTCAAAGAAGGTTTAGAAACAGCCCTGATGGGCAAAGGAAGCAGTTAAATGTTAACACAAAGGACTGAGACCCAAAGTGATGCAGACAACAGGAACTGAATATTAATGGAGTTGTTGATTAATTTATTCACTGAGCATTCTTCAGTATTTTTGAGGTAAGCTGGAAAGAATGAAAAGTGAGTCTAGAGGAAAAAATTAAATGCACTCCCCAAGGGCGGGAAGAAATGAAGTCAGAGAAGGTGGTGAAAGAACCTACCAGAGAAGCAACAGAAAGCAAAAACAAAGTGGAGAGAAATCAGGCAAGAACCTAAGGAAACTAAATTCCAGAGAGACTGTAAAAGACTCGGAGCTTAAGCAACAAAGCTAAACTTATCCCATGGATATCATTATTCATAAAAATACTGTAATCCACAACATTTAGCAAAGATCGTCACCACTTGACTTTTTTTTTTTTTTTTTTTGGTACTGGGATTGAACCCAGGGCCTCATGCATACTAAGGAGCACCCTTCCACTGAACTACACCCCCAACTCCTGACATTATTTCAAGTTTTGATTAGCTCTCACTAGTAGCATATTCCTAGGCTCAGCAAGCCTATACCTGCTCTAGTCAAACAAGTAATAACTAGAATATTAATACTAATAATTCCCTATAGCTTGATTCAGTATTAAGTCCACTTTCACAAGATAATGGTCACTCCCAAGGCTGGAACCAGGTAACATAATACAAAATCCTGCCCATAGTTTTTCTTTTGTTCTTTTTCTTTAATTCCCTTTTTTGATCCCCCACCCCCAAAAAGTTCACTGGGCATTAATCATGCATAAAATTAAGAGGAAATAATAGTTTTTCTTCTATTCTCTCCCATCCTCATATGAGACAGAAGGAACCTGGGGTTCTAGGCCTTATTCGGCAACATCGTTTTAGGAAATGAGTATGTGACAAAGGAAAGACAAGACTATGGGAACTCAGAGGGGCATGTCACTGAAATCAGGAATTGGAAAACTTATATTAGAGAAAGTATCATTTGGGTTGAGCTTTAAAAGATTAAGAAATTAGAGATGAGACATTCCAGTGTTGAAAGACCATGACCTGCAGTCTGATAAATGCAGTCATGACATTTGCCCTCTTTAATGGCTTTCCACCGTCCACACATAAAAGGCCAAATGATAAGACAAGTCATGAAGAACCCTCTCAGCGTGGTCTCTATCTACTTTTCCAATTTTTTTTCCTCACTAGTACCACCTGTGCTTATTAAGAAGCACTTCTATTCTCCAGATACTAAAATGAAAAGCAAACTAATGCAAATAATATATCCTACTGAAAATTGCTCAACCAAGAGGGAGAGAAATTCTATTGATTGGTATATATAATTTGCTGCTGTCTCTATTTTTTTGATACTAGGAATTGAACCCAGAGGCACTCTACCACTGACCTAAACCCCCAGAATTTTTTATTTTTTATTTTGAGACAAGGTCTTTCTAAATTGCCCAGTTGGTCTCAAATTTGCATCCTACTGCCTCAGCATCTTGAGTTGCTGGGATTAGAGGTATGTGCCACCACACCTGACCACCATCTGTGCTCTTGAAGGAGCAATGGGTCAAAAATCACTTCTTAGTCACAGTATCTGACATGCATTTCCACACACTTGCACCTCTGTGCCTTTGCACATACTGCATTTTCTGCCCTGAATGAACTGCCCTAACTCCACACTATCTTTTCTGCCTAGAAAACTCCTATTCCTGCTTCACTCTCCAATTTAAATGTCACCTCCTGTGTGAAGTTCTACTTGATGCTTTCTGAAAGAAATATTTTACACCATATCATTCATTTACTGTCTGGCTACTCTCCTAATAATACAGAGAAGAATGCAACAGTGAAATGGCTCCCTCCTCTACCATCTGCCTGGTCTCTTGCAGCAAGAACTATTATATATTTAGCATGCTTTATTAATACCACACTTCAAAAGCAACAGCCACATATATGACAAATCAATAGAATTTCTCTCCCTCCTGGTTGAGCAATTTCCAGTAGGACATATCATTTGCATTAATTTGCTTTTTGTTTTAGTATCTGGAGAAGAGAGGCTCTTCTTAATAAGTTTTTAATTTTTCCAATTACATTCTTTCTTTTTTTCTTTGGCACGGTTGATGTTCATAAATACTTTTTTGCTGAAAAATCAATTTCCAAAAGATACCATAACAAAGTACCACAAACCAAGGGATTACAAAAACAGAAATTCATTCTCTCACAGTTATGGAGGTTTAAGGTCCAAAATGAAGGTGTCAGTGGTGTTAGGCTCCCTCCAAAGCTGCCAGGGGAGAATCCCTCCTTGCCTCTCCCAGCTTTAGTGGCTCTAGGTATTCCTTAGGTTTTAGCTACATGACTTCAGCCTCTGCCTAGTTTTCATATAGCCTTCTCCTCTCTTTGCGTCCCTTATAAAAAAAATCACTTGCCACTACATTGATGTTCCCCCTGATAATCTAAGATAATTTCCTTTAATTTCATTAATTAAGTGACAAAGACTTTTTCCCAAGCAGGTCACATTTACAGGCTCTACAGATTAAGGAGTGAATATATCTTTGGGAGGAGGGCACCATTCAGCTCACTACATGTCGGGAATATTTCTTGTATAAGATGAAGTTTCTAATAAAATGTTCTTGACATATGCAAATAATTTAGGAAGTGCCCAGGACATTATCTCATCAAGCATCATTTTTATAGATGACATAACTGGAAAATTAAAGGATCACTCACTCATTCACTTTTTTTTTAAATATTTTTTTAGTTGTCAATGGACCTTTATTTATTTATTTATTTATATGTGGTGCTGAGAATTGAACCCAGGGCCTCACACATACTAGGCAAGTGCTCCACCACTAAGCCACAGCTCACTATTCACATTTATTAGGGCCTTGTATGTTAATAGAAACTCTGAACTTTTTACGTAAGGAAACTGCTAAAAGGAAAGTTGAGTTATCTCAAAAAATACTTTCACTGCAACCAACTAGTCTCCTACTCCTAATAGATCACATTTTCCTCTTTGGTGAATGTAAGCAGTGTAACGATTGGCAATCCAGCTCTCCTAGAATTAAACTGAGGTTTAAGCTATTTTAGTTACCCAATCAAAACCAAAGAAGTGTCACTGCTTGTGGCACTATTTGTATTTCTAAATATAATTACATGAGAGCACACAGACTGACAAATGTGACATTTTGTTTAATAGCTTACATTTAATGACTTTGCTTTCTGTTAAATCAGGGTTTCTCATCCTTGGTACCACTGACACTGTGGGCTGGATAGTTCTGTGTCGCAGGGGCTGCAGGGATTACACAATGTAGTATTCTTGCCTTTTACCTACTCAGTGCCAGTAGCACATTCCTCCACCCCAGGCTGTGACAACCAAAATATCTCCAGACATTAACTGATTTCCCTTGTGGGTCACAAATAACCCCTGCTGGAGAACCACTGGCCTAAGCAGGGAAAGTCCAAACTCCAAAGTAAAAATTCATGTTCTATACAGGGGTGAAGTGATCTGATGAGAGCATTACATATTTGCTCATAAAAAGAAAAAACAATATTTGTGAGAAGCTAAAATAGAAAGTAATTATATATTTCAAACTTCCTAGTATTTATCCTTCCTGAAAATTTTCCCTCACATTTAAAAATAGTAGTGATATTACACCTTAGAACTACTGTAAGAGGTAAATTAAAGAACAAAATATAACACACATGCTTAGCACATAGCAGCTATGCAAGAAAGTTAATTTTTGTCATAATAGACCTACAAAGGCCTTTTCTGTTTTGTTTTGTTATGTTTTATTATTGTGGTTTTCAGTATAACTTTGATGCCACAGGATTATTTTATGCCTATGTAAAGTGGCATTTGTTTAAAACTAACCTGGAATCTAGATTTGGCTGTTTGTGAAACTCTCCTGCTTTGAATTTTAAGAGGAGCCTGAAAGGGGTGGGGATGGGGATAGTGAAACGATAGGGGAAAAAAGGGGGAGAATATCTATTTCCTGCTGTCTGGCAGATGTTATGTATTTATTTATTTTTAGAGGAATTTGAAAAGAAACTAGAGAACCCATGTTCAGAAAAGATTTGAATTATAAGCAATTCTAAACTAACTCCATAAATTTCATATTTCAAAAGATCCCCTGATGTCCATTGGCGGAGGGGATTTTCCACATGCAACATTATTAAGAGGTAGATTTCCCACTGGAGCACCACTAGCCCACACTGGTAGCCAATTCCCAGATGCGGTAAGCTTTTGTATTTCTTTTACCCAGGAAATTAAAGCATTCCTAATACAGGTGATTTACAGTATAAGGAAGAGAGCTTTAGTTTGGTTCAGTGGTGAGATCACATAACAGAGGCCTTACAGCAAATCTCTTTTCAAACTCCAGATTTGTTGCCCAACAGTCTAACGGACACTGAGATTCTCTCCAAGAGCCTCAAATCAAACCAGCTCAAGATAAAACTCCTTTCCCACAAACCCCCTGGCTCCTGTGTCACCTGCTTAGGGAATATTGCTGATCTCCACTATTCTCTACTACTGTCTCCACACTCACTCTCAACTGCCAGTCTGTACTGGGGATAAACCTTGTCCATCTTACCCCTGTCTCCTTTCCCCGCAGAGCTCAGCTCCGTCCTGCTGTTTCTTAGGTAGCGGCAGTCTGCGGCTTCTTTCCATTCCCAGCCTGCACTGGCGGCCTCCTACCTGGCCGCCCTACCTTCCATCTTGCCCCTTTTATTGGTGAACATGGTGCAGAGGAAGTGACGCCGTGTTCTAAACCAATCATTTTTTACCACTGTCTCCCACGTTCAGCGGTTCCTTCATTGCCCCCAGGATAAAGCCCAGGCTGTTAATACCTTGGGGATTTTCCTGAGCTCATTTCTGGGCACCAAACCTTTTTAGCCCTCTACCACCATGCTCTCTGCACCCAGCCCCGTGGGCACACAATTTAAGCTGCG
>PVHX01017004.1:0-41231 GCA_004024805.1 Geosciurus inauris | reverse complement strand
AAGCAGTATGGAGATTCCTTAGAAAACTTGGAATGGAACCACCTTTTGACCCAGCTATGCCAGTCCTCGGTCTATACCCAGAAGACTTAAAAACAGCATACTATGTTTATAGCAGCTCAATTCACAATAGCTAAACTGTGGAACCAACCTAGATGCCCTTCGACAGATGAATGGATAGAGAAACTGTGGTACATATATATACAATGGAATATTACTCAGCAATAAGAGAGAATAAGATTATGGCATTTGTAGGTAAATGGATGAAGTTGGAGAATATCATGCTAAGTGAAGTAAGCCAATCTCAGAAAACCAAATGCTGAAGGTAGTCATTGATAAGTGCACACTGGTCCATAATAGGGGGGAGGACACGGGAACAATGAAGGAACTCTGTTCATGGGGGTGGAAGGGGGGAGGGGGCTTGGGGACAGTAAAGGTGGTGGAATATGATGGACATCATAGCCCTAGCTTTATGTATTACTGCATGTATGTTGTGATTCTATATCACATACAACCAGAGAAATGAATGTTATCCTCCATCTGTGTACAATGAATCGAATTGCACTCTGCTATCATGTAAATCTAAATAGAACAAAAAATAAATTAATTAAAAATAAAGACCAAACTTAAGAGTCATAGGAACTGTGAAGGGCTATGAGACACAGGGTAAGTGAAATAATAACCTCTTCAGGAAAATAATAACAGAAAAATTTCAAACATTGAGAATGAGATGGAAATCTAGATGCAGGGTGCATTCTGCCATTAATTAGACAAGAGTAAAAAACCTCTCCATGACAGATTATAATTAAAATATCTAACATGCAGAAAAAGGATAGACTTTTAAAGCCTCAAGAAGAAAACTTCAGGTCACATTTAGAGACAAGCCAATCAGTATCACTTCTGATTTCCCAGCACAATCTCTAAAAGCCAAAAGGACTTGGGGTGATGTGTTCCAAGTCTTGAAAGAAAATAGCTGTGAACCAAGACTGCTCTATCTGACTATGTTATCCTTCAAATTGAATAGGAAATTAAAACCTTCCAAGATAAGCAGAAACAGAAAGAATTTATGACAACTAAACTGGCACTGTAGAACTTAATTAATAAAGTACTCTAAAGAGAAGAAAACAAAAACAAACACCAGAGCTCACAAATGAACAAATCTCATTTGAAAAGCAGCTAAGCAAGTGAGAACTAGGACCAAATTAAACATTATAAATAAATCAAAATGACAGTAATTAATAAGCAATTCTCTGTAATAACAGTGAATGTAAATGGCCTTGACTCTTTAATTAAAAGATGCAGACTGGTAGAATGGATTAGATAAGACCCAGCTATATGCTTTTTGCAAAAGATGAGCCTAGTAGGCAATGTCAAGTACAGATTGAAAGTGAAAGAACAGAAATTGATATAAAATGTCTACAGAATCTTAGAACAAACAGGAAGACCTAATCTCATATCTGACAAAGCAGACTTCAAATCAAAACTAGTCAGAAGAGACACAGAATGTCACTTCATACTAGTAAATGGAACAATGCAATAAGAAGATATAACAATAATAAATATTTATGCTCCAAGTGCGGGTGCAAATAAAAATAAAAGACACTACTCAAACTGAACCCTCAGATAGAGCCCAGTATAATAGTTCTGGGTGATTTCACCATTGCTCACCATTAGATAGGTCATCCGGACAAACTCAGTAAAGATATTTTGGACCTAAAATTATCACAAATCAAATAGACATCTATAGATTATTTCAACCAAAACAGTTGAATACACGTTCTTCGCAGTAGCTCCTGGAAGTTTCTCCCAAACAGGCCATATTTAAGGCCACAATGCAATTCTTATCAAATCCAAAAAATTGATATAATTTCTTGCATCTCATCAGATCATAATGGAATTAAATTAGAAATCAGCATGAAAAATCCTACAGAAACTGGATAAACACATAGAACAATTCATGTTTGAAAGATAAATGGGTGATAGAAGAAATAAAGAAAACAATTCTTAGGCTCAAATGAGAATAATGACATGACATAACATAACCTCTTGGACACTATGGAGGCAGTTCTAAGAGGCAAGTTTATAGTTATGAGTGCCTACATGAGAAAATCAGAAAGATCCCAAATAAACAACCTAATGATGTATCTCAAGATCCTTGAAAAAGAAGAACAAACCAATTCAAAAACTGGTAGGAGAAAGAAAATAATTAAGATCAGAGTGAAAATCAATGAAATTGAGAATAACATGGAACTACAAAGGATCAATAAAGCAAAGAGTTGTTCTTTAAATTAATAAAAGAGATTGATAAGCCCTTAGCCAAACTAAACAAAAGAAAAAGAGAAAACCCAAATGAATACAATTAGAGATGAAAAAAAGAGAAATCACCACAGACATCACAGAAATCCAGCAGATCATTAGGGACTATTTTGAAAACATATGCTCAAATAAGTTGGAATACCTAGGAGAAATAAATACATGCCTAGACAAATGTGATCTGCCAAAACTGAATAAAGAGGACAGAAAACCTAAATCAAAAAAACAAAACAACTTTCTAGATGAAGAGAGACAATGGAAGCCTGAGGGATAGAAAGATTGGAAGAACAGGGTAACACAGAAACTGGGTAGAGGGCCACCGCTGCCAATGCCACTGGAGGTCCACTCTCAAGGTACTGCCATCCCCACTGCCACCTGGAGGTCTATTGCCAGAGTTCCTGCAGGTTTGATTGCATGTGGCCCCTTGCATACCAGGGTACTAGCCAGCAACTGGAAGCCAGGTATCAGCAGATTTGTCACCCCTGCCATTTTGGGGCATAGCCAATGCTGTCTGGGGACACTGGCCAGGGCCTTGAGGTCCAGTGTCGAGGTGCCGGAGGGTTTGGCTGCACCTGAGGTCTTCCTGCTGGGAGTGCTTGTGACCGCCATCTTGCTGATTCTTTGTAGGGTTGCTACTTTGTGTGAGTGCATCCCTGGTGGTCTCACTGCAACTTGGAACTGGCATTGAGACCTTGGGACTGCAATATGGCTGAGCCTGGGGTATCTGAATTGCAGATCCATCAGATAGTGACTGGGTCTGCGTGGGCTAGCACAGTTGAATAGACAGGAGAGAGCCAAACTCTCCCCAGCTCTGCCAGTCCTCAAGTGCATGGGGATGGATAGGGCTAGCTACACCAAGTTGGAAGGTTAGAAGGGGGCTGTGAGGGCATCTTTCTATCTGTTTGCCCAGCCAGCCAGTCCAGCACCCACCGGACTGGAACCACCATCAAACTCCAGACAAATCCACCTATCAGCAGAGAAGGGGAGCTGAGAAACTTCTGAATGCCAAAGGAAACAATTTTTCAATTTTCCATTGACAATTTTTTTCCACTCACACATCCCTACCATATTTGAAAACAAGTATTTTTCATGCATCAGCTTATTGAGGACTGGGATATGTGAATAGAATTTGACAGTTTTGTTGTGTGTTCTTATACTTTAGCCTTTTGATTTTCTTTTTAATATTTTATACTATGTGTATATTTTCCTCTCACTTATCTGTTTCCCTAGATTCTCTTTTTCTCTTCTCTCCTGCTAACAGCCAACCTCTATCAATTCCTCTTTCAATCTTCCTATAAATTTTTACTTCCATTTACTTTCCTCTTCTTTCATAAACATCACACACTACACTACTTCTGTTCTTTCTTTATTTGCCATTTGAAATTGTAAGCCCTTTTAGCAAACTTACTGTTTCTATTGTAGACAATAATTGAACACATCATTTCTTTTTATTGCAACAAAACTGTACACATCTTAATAGGAGCTATTAGGTTTAAGGCTGTATATTGTTTACATTGAGTGCTGTTAATATTGGTCTCCCCATTAAGGGAAAAGTACCAGAAACCTTCAGGGCCACTATAATACTACAGGGTAAAAACTGCAATACCTCAGATTCGTGTTGTTAGATGGGATAACACACAAACAACTTGAAAAAACAAGGGAACAAAGTGCCTCAAACAAACCAAGCTACTCCGATAATAGAGTCCATTGACAACACAGTAGAAGAAATGTCAGAGAAGGAGTTTAGAATGTACATAGTTAAACTGATCTGCAAAATAAAGGGTGATATAAGAAGTGAAGTCAGAGAGAAAACACAGGAAGTGAAAGATCATGTCGATAAAGAGGCAGAGATTCTGAAAAAAATTACAAACAGAAATCCTTGAAATGAAGGAATCAATAAACCAACTTAAAAAATTCAACAGAAAACATCACCAAGAGACTAGACCACTTGGAAGACAGAACCTCAGGCAATGAAGACAAATATATATAACTTGAAAATAAAGTTGACCATGCAGAGAAGATGGTAATAAACCATGAACAAGACTTCCAAAAATTATGGGATAACATGAAAAGACCAAATTTAAGAGTTACTGAAATAGATGAAGGTTCAGAGACATAAACCAATGGAATGGACAACATTTTCAATGACATAATATCGGAAAATTTCTCCAACCTAAAGAATAAAATGGAAAATCAACTACAAGAGGCATACAGAACCCAAAATGTACAAAATTACATCAGAACCACACCAAGGCACATTATAATGAGAAAGAATAACATATAGAATGAGGATAGACTTTTAAAGGCTGCCAGAGAAATATATCAACTTATATGTAGGGGAAACCAATCCAGATCTTAGCGATTTCTTAATCCAGATGCTCAAACCTAGGAAGTCCTGGAATAATATATTTCAAGCTCTGAAAGAAAATGGATGCCACCAAGAATACTATACCAAGCAAAATTAAGCTTCAGATGTGAAGATGAAATAAAAACTTCCATGATACACAAAAGTTCAAAGAATTCACAACTAGAAAGCCTGCACTACAGAACATTCTCAACAAAATATTTCATGAGAAAAAGTGAAAACACAAGGCAAAACAGTGAAAACCAACAAACGGAGGAAGTACACTAAGGAATAGTCAATCAAAGGAGAAACTAATTCAAATTAAAAACCAGAATTAAGCCAAGATGAGTGGGAATATAAATCATATCTCAAGAATAACCTTGAACTATGACCTAAACTCATCCATCAAGAGACATAGACTGGCAGATGGAATTAAAAAGCAAGACACAACAATATGCAGTCTCCAAGAGACTCACCTCATAGGCAAAGACATCCACAGACCAAAGGTGAGAGGATGGGGAAAAACATACAACTCACTTGGATTGCATGAACAAGAAGGGGTTTCTATCCTCATATCAGATAAAGTGGACTCCAAGCCAAAGTTAATCAGAAGGGACAAAGAAGAACATTTTATACCACTTAAGAGAATTATAGAACAACAAGAGATAAAATTGTAAATATTTATGCCCCTCAAAATGGAGCATCTGTGTACATCAAGCAAACCCTTCTCAAATTTAAGAATCAAATAGAGAACAACACAATACTAATGGGTGACTTTAACACCTCTCTCACTACTGGACAGGTCATCCAAACAAAACTAAATAAAGAAACTATAAAACTAAATAATACAATCAGTAATTCAGACTTAATGGACATATATAGACTATTTCATCCATCAACGAGTGATTACACTGTCTTCTCAGTAGCACATGGATCTTTTTCTAAAGTAGACCATATCTTACACCACAAAGCAACTCTTTGAAAATAAAAAAGTGGGGACAATACCTTTTATTCTATCTGATCACATTGTAATGAAATTAGAAATCAATGATGGTAAAATAAAAATAGAAGATATTCTAACATTTGGAGACTAAATAATACACTATTAAATGATGAATAAATAGTAGAAGAAATCAGGGACAAAATATAAAGTACTTACAGGTAAATGAGAATACTGACACAACATATCCAAATCTCTGGGACACTGCAAAGACGGTACTAAGAGGAAAGTTCACTGCATTGAGATCATTCATTAAAAGAATAAAAAAAAAATCAATAAATGACATAACATTACATATCAAAGCCCTATAAAGAGGAACAATTCAACACTGAAAGCAGTACAAGACAGAAAATAAAATCAAGGCTAAACTCAATAAAACTGAAAAGAGAAACAGTTCAGAAAATTGATAAAGTTTGTTCTTTGAAAAAATAAATAAACTTGGTAAACCCCCAGCCACACTAATGAGGAGAGAGAGGAAACTCAAATTACTAAAATACATAATGAAAAATAAAATATCATGATGGACAAGGACACTGCTGAAATACAGAAGATAATTAGAAACTATTTTGAAAATTTATACTCCAATCAAATAGAAAATCTTGAAGATATTGACAAATTTCTCCCAACTGATTCAGGAGGGCATACATTAATTAAACTGATCAGTTTCAAACAATTAAATAGTAAGCCTCATCAAAAGCCTACCAATCAAGGAAAGCCCAGGACCAGATGGATTCTCAGCTGAGTTCTACAAGACTTTCAATAAAGTATTAACACCAATACTCCTCAAATTATTCCATGAACTAGAAAAGGAGGAAACCCTTCCAAACTCGTTCTGTGAGGCTAATATTTCCTTGACACCAAAACCAGACAAAGACACATCAAAGAAAGAAAACTCAAGACCAATATCAATGATGAACATGTATGCAAAAATTCTCAATAAAACTCTGGCAATTTGCATACAAAAACACATTAAAAAGAGCACAGCACAATCAAGTGGGGTTCATCCCAGGAAGGCAAAGTTGGTTTAACATACAGAAATCAATAAACACAACTCATCACATAAATAGACGTAAAGACAAGAATCATATGATCATCTCAATAGATGCAGAAAAAGAATTTGAAAAATACAGTCCTCCTTTATACTCAAAACGCTGGAAAACCTAGGGATAGTGGGAATACACCTCCACACTGTAAAGGCTGTATATGCTAAAGACAAAGACAACATCAATCTAAATGGAGAAAAATGGAAAGCATTCCCTCTAAAAACTGGAAAAAAGAGAAAGATTTCCTCTTTCACTACTTCTATCCAACATTGACCTTGAGTTCTAGCCAGAGCAATTAGACAGATGAAAGAAATTAAAGGAATACAAACAGGTAAAGAAGAATTCAAACTATCACTATTAGCCAATGACGTGAATCTAAACTTAGAAGATCCAAAAACTTCCCCCAGGAAACTTCTAGAATAGATAACCAAATTCAGCAAAGTAGCGGGATATAAAATCAATACCCATAAATCAAATGCATTCCTGTATATCAGTGATGAAGCTAGTGAAAGAGAAGTTCGGAAAACTATCCCATTTACAATAGCCTTGAGAAAGATAAAAAGAAAAAGGAAAAAGAAAATCCTTAGGACCCAACCTAACAAAAGAGATGAAAGACCTCTACAATGAAAACTACATAAATAACACAAATAATAAAGAAAGAAATTGAAGAAGACCATAGAAAATGGAAAGACCTCCCATTCTCCTGGATAGGCAGAATTGGTATTGTATGGCCATACAACAAAAGTGTTACACAGATTTAATGCAACTCCTATAAAAATCCCAGTTACATTCTTCATAGAATTAAAAAAGCAATCATAAAATTTATTCGGAAAAAGGAGAGATCCAGAATAGCCCAAGAAATCCTCAGCCAAAAGAGTGAAGCAGGAAGCATCAAAACACCAGACTTTAAACTATATCACAGAGCAATAGTAACAAAAGCAGTGTAATATTGTCACTACAACAGACATGTAGAACATTGGTTCAGAATAGAAGACATAGAGACAAACCCACATAAGTACAGTTATAATAGACAAAAAGGGTTCAAATCATACATTGGAGGAAAGATAGGCTGTTCAACAAATGGTGCTGGGAAACCTGGAAATCCATATGTAACAAACAAAATTAAACTCCTATCTCTCACCATGCGTAAAATTCAACTCAAAGTGAATCAAGGACTTAGACACTAGAACAGAGACCCTGTGTCTAACAGGACAAAGAGTAGGACCAAATCTCCATCGTGTTGGCTTAGGATCTGATTTCTTTACAAGACCCCTACAGTGCAAGAATTAAATCAAGAATCAATTAATTGGATGGATTCAAACTAAAAAGCTTCTTCTCAGCAAAGGCAACAATAATTCACGTGAAGAGAGCGCTTATAGGATGGGAGAAAATCTTTATCACATGTCCCTCAGATAAAGCATTAATCTCCAGGATATATAAAGAAATAAAAAATCTTAGCACCAAAAACAAAAACAAAAACAAATACCCCAACCAAAAAATGGGCTAAGGAGCTGAACAGACACTTCACAGAAGAAATACAGTTGATCAACAGCATAGGAAAGAGCATTTGACATATCTAGCAATTATAAAAATTCAAATCAAAACTACTCTAAAATTGCATCTCACTCCAGTCAGAATGGCAATTATCCAGAATACAAGCAACAATAAACATTGGCAAGGATGTGAAGAAAAATGCACACACACACTGGTGGGCATGCACATTGGTGCAACCAATCTGGAAAGCAGTATGGAGATTTCTCAGAAAACTTGGAATGGAACTACCATTTGACCCAGCTATCTTACTCCTCAGTTTATACCCAAAGGGCTGACAATCAGCATACTACAGTGATGCAGCCACGTCAATGTTTATAGCAGATCAACTCACAATAGCTAAACTATGGAACCAACCTAGGTGTCCTTCAACAGAAGAATGGATAAAGAAAATGTGGTATATATACACTGGAATATTACTCAACCTTAAAGAAGAGTGGAATTATGTCATTTGTCAGTAAATGGATGGAATTGGAGAAGATCGTGTTAAGCAAAATAAGCCAATCCCCCAGACCAAGTCCAAATGTTTTCTCCAATAGGAAGATGCTAATTCACAATAAGGGGAGAGGGATAGGGAAGCATAGAGTTACTTTGCATTAGGCAGAGGGGAGTGAAAGGAGGGGATGGGTATGGAGCAGGAAGGATAGTAGAATGAATCAGATATTCTTACCTTATGTGTGTATATGACAGCATGACCAGTGTGATTCTCCATCACGTACAACCAGAAGCATGAACTATACTCCATTTGTGTATGATGCATCAAAGTGCATTCTACTGTCATTTATAACTAAATAAACAACAACAGCAACAATGACAACAAATGTAAATTGGTAGAGGTGCAGGAAAGAAACCAACAACAAATTCTACATAGACCAATGGCTATCAATGAGATAGAAGCAGCGATAAAAAGCCTTCCAACAAAGAAAAACCCAGTACCAAATTGATTATCAGGTGAATTCCATCAAAACTCTGAAGAAGAAATAATGCCAATGCTCCTCAAATTATTCCATGAAATAGGAATGGATAGAACACTCACAAATTTATTTTATGAAGCTGGTATCATAGTCGTACCAAAACCAGATAAAGACATATCAAGGAGAGGAAACTACAGGGCTGGGGTTGTGGCTCAGTGGTTGAGTGCTCGCCTCGCATTTGTGGGGCACTGGGTTTGATCTTCAGCACCACATAAAATAAATAAAGATATTGTGTTCATCTACAATTAAAAGAAAGAAGGAAAGAAAACTACAGACAAAGCATGAAAAAGTAAAAAACTTACTGACATACCAGCAAATGGTGTTTGCAACATATTAAGAAGATTATACACCACAACCATGTTGGTTTTATTCCATAAATGCAAGGATGGTTTAATATACACAAGTCAATAAGAATAATTGATAACAGTTAGGTACAAAACTCACCTAGTCATTTCTATAGACGAGGAGAAGGCTTTTGACTTCAACTTAGCACCCATTCAGGATAACACTGGTCATGACACTGAAGAAACTAGGGATAGAAGGAACCTACCTCAACAATATAAAGCCTACATATGAAAAATCCACAGCCAATCTAATAGTAAATGGAGAAAAAACTGAAATCATTTCCTCTAAAACTGGGACTGGATGTGTACTTAATACTGGATGTGTACTTAAGGATGTGTACTTAATATAGTGCTAGAAATTCTAGCCAGAGCAATCAGACAAGAGGACAAAGTAAAAGGGATAAAAATAGGAAAGAAATAAATCAAACTATCAGTTCACAGATGATATGATCCTATACCAAGAAGATCCAAAAACCTCCACCAAAAGAATGCTAGAGCTAAGAAACAAATTTGGCAAAGTAACAAGTTACAAAATTATCATACAAAAATAAATAGCTTTCCTATGCACTGACAACAAATCTGCTGAGAACAAAAACAGAAAAAATTTCCTTTCACAATATCCTCAAAAAAAAATTCTAGGAATAAATGTAACCAAGGAGTTGAGTGACCACAACGAAAATTATAAAACATTGAAAAAGAGGGCTGGGGATATAGCTCAGTGGTATAGTGCCTGCCTTGTGTGCATGATGCCCTGGGTTTGATCCTCAGTACCCGCCCCTGAAAGACATTGCATAAAAGAAATTGAAGAAGACCTCAGAAGATGGAAAGCCCTCCCATGTTCATGGATAGGCAGGATTAGTATTAAAATGGCTATATGCCAAAGGCAATATACAGATTCAGTACAACTCCCATCAAACTACAAATAACATTCTTCAAAGGACTAGCAAAAAAGTCCTAAAATGCATTTGTTATGGTTGGATGAGAGGTTTCCCCTCAAAACTCATGTGTGAGACAATGCAAGGTTTAGAGGAGAAATGATTGGGTTATGACAACCTTAATCCAATTAGTGAAGTAATCCCCTCGTGAGATTAATTGCATGGTAAGTGAAGGAGGGTAAGGTGTGGCTGGAGGAGGTGGGTCCCCAGGGGCATGGCTTTCTGATCTATACTTGGTATCTGGCGAGTAGATTCTTCATCTGCTTTCTTTTTCTTTGGTGCTGGGGATTAAACCCAGGCCCTTGTGCATGCCAGGCAAGCACTCTACCAACTGAAATATATCCCAACCCCTTTCTCTACTTCCTAATCCTCATGTGAGCCACTTCCTTCAGTCACACTCTTCCACCATAATGTTCTGCCTCACCTCCAGCCCTGAGCAATAGAACTTGGCTGTCTACGGATTGAGACCTCTGAAACTGTGAGCCCCTCAATTAACTCTTTCTCTTCTACAGTTGTTATGGTCAGATCTTTTAGTCATAGCAGTGAAAAAGCAAACTAAAACAATTTGGAAAAATAAAAGACCCAAAATAGCCAAAGCAATTTTAAGTCAAAAAAGCAATGGTGAAGGCATCAAAATACCTGACTTCAAATATATTTATCTGCATGGTGCTGGCATAAAGACAGACACATAGACCAATGGTACAGAATAGAAGACTCAGAGACAAACCCACACAGATACACTCATCTGATCCTTGACAAAGGTGCCCAAAACATACATTGGAGAAAAGACAGCATTTTAAACAAAGGGTGCTGGGACAACTGGTTATCCACATGTAGAAGAATAAAACTAGACCCTTATCTCTCACTCTGCACAAAAATCAAATGATGATCAAAGACTTCAGAACTAGACCAGAAATTATGCAACTTCTAGAAAAAAATCTAGGGTCAACTGTTTAGCTAGTCTTAGGCACAGGAAATGACCCCAACGGGACCCCTAAAGTTCATGAAATAATGCCAAGAGTTAATAAATAGGAAAAAATCAAATTAAAAAGTTTCTTTACAGCAATGGAAACAATTAGGAACGTGAAAAGAGAACCCACAGAATGGGAGAAAATGTTTTCTCACTATTCTTCTGACAGAAGATTAATATCTAGAACATTAAAAGAACTCAAAAAACTTTACACCCCAGAATAAAATAACTCAATAAATGGGCAAACAAACTAAATAAACATTCTCAAAAGAAGACATGCAAATGACTAAGAAATATATGGAAGAAAATGCTCAAAATTGTTAGCAGTTAAGGAAGTGAAAATCAAAACTACACTGAGATTTTATCTCACACCAATCAGAATGGTGGTCATCAAGAATACAAATAATAATAAATGCTGGAGAGGATGTGGAGAAAAAGGAACAGTTTTGCACTATTGGTGGGACTGCAAAGTAGTTCTATCACTGTGGAAATTAGTACAGAGGTTCCTCAAAAGATTAGGCATGGAACCACCCTACGACCTAGCTATGCCACTCGTCAATAGGGAGGTTCTTCAAAAGACTAGGCATGGAACAACCACGTATCCAGCTATACCACTACTTGATATTTGTCCATAAGAATTAAAGTCATCATGCTACAGTGATACATGCATACTCATGTTTACAGCAGCACAATTCAAAATAGCCAAACTATGGAACTAGCCTAGGTGTCCACCAACAGATAGATGGCTAAAGAAAATGTGGTGTATACACACAATGGAGTTTTGTTCAGTCATAAAGAAAAATAAAATTTTGTCATTTGCAGGAAAATGGATGGAGCTAGAGACTGCCATGTTAAATGAAATAAGTCAGGTCAGGAAGTTAAGGTTTGGATATTGTATCTCATTTGTCAAAGCTAGAGAGGAAAAAGGGGAAAAGATCTCATGAAAATCAAAGAGCGATCAGCAGAGGAAAAGGACCAAGGGGTGGAAGGTGGGGGGGGAGGGGGAAGTGCTAGGGAGTGATATTGGCCAAATTATTGCATATTGTGTGCATGTAGAGGCATGTAACAATGAGTCCCATCAGTATGTGTGTGCCAATAAAAATGTGGGGGAAAAGTTTGATGTAAATGTAAAGAATAATTTTATAAATTCTATATGTCAAAGATGTATTATTAAAAACTCCACTCTCCTTGTACTATATGATTAAACTTTTTTGTAAAAAAGAGAAAAAAGGCAAAAGACATTCAAGTAGGAGGGGAAAAGCTCAAATTATTTCTGTTTGCAGACAACATGATTTCATAAATAGAAAACCCTAAAACCTCTACAAAAAAACCTGTAGAACAGATAAAAAAAAATTCAAGAAGATTGCAGGGCAAGAAAATCAATATAAAAAAAATCCCAACACTTTTTTGGTTTTTGCCCAAAACAAAATTGCTGAGAAAAAAAGTTAAGAAAGCAATTCCATTCATAATAGATATAAAAAAAAAAAACCCAACCAACCGACAAAATTCCGGGAATCAATTTAGGCAAAAAAGTGGCTCAAGTTTCTACTATGAAAATTATAAAACATTCATGAAAGAAATTGAAGAATGTACAAAATTATGGAAACATAGCCCGTGTTCGGGGACTGGAGGACTGCTATTGTTAATGGAATGCCAAAGACATTTTTTTCACAGAAAAAGGAATAAAATTTTTATTAATATGTTTTGAAACCTTGAAAGACCCTGAGTAATCAAAGAAATTTTGAGGGAAAAGAAAAAATTGCAGAGTTAAAATGACTGACTAGAATCATTCAATCCTCACTGGGTCCTTCCCAAATGAAATCAAAAGTATTAGGCTGCATGATGAGGTTGGGGGGCGGGGGTGGGTAAGGGAAAGGCATAGGTGTGCATCGTGAGAGTTGGTGGTCAGTTAGAACTCAAAATATTGGTTTTTGTAATAATAAGAGAAATAATAAAAGAAGTAGATGGCACCAGCACTGGGCAAATAGCTCAGTGGGGGAGGAGAATGTTCCCTTCTGTGAGGGGAAAGAGATAATCCCAGTGATTTCGAGGAATGCAGACTCACCTATTGGGCAAATATACAGTCTGAGAAGAGAGTTAATCTGAATTCTTCATAGTGAACTGATTCAAGAAAAGAGGTTCCCTGCAGTTCCATGTGGATTAAGATAATGCTGAGAGTGACCCTGGCCCGAGGCACAGAGTAGGTGGAGCAGACTGACTCGAGACCCATGTGTATGGAGGAGGAGACAGGACATGCTACAGCCCCCCATCTACCAATGCGTGACTGTCCCAGCCTGATTTTGTCTAGAGACAACAGCTGGGACCGGGAAGACCATCACCAAGTCCCTGCAGGCCCGGTTATACCAGAGGTGAGGTATTGGTAACTTGCAGGGACACTACAAGGTTACAGGGTAGAAATTGTAATACCTCAGATCGGCACTGCTAGAGAGGAAGACACATGAACAGCATGAAAAAACAAGGGGAGAAAATGCCCCCAAACAGACCAAGATGCTACAATAATAGAATCCATTGACAGCACAGTAGATGAAATGTCAGAGAAGGAGTTCAGAACGTACATAATTAAAATGATCTGTGGAGCACAGAATAATATAAGAGAGCAATTACAGGCAACAATTGATCACTCCAAAAAAGAGATTAGAGAGCAAATACAGGCAACTATTGGTCACTCCAACAAAGAGATAAGAGAGCAAACACAGGGAGCAAAGGATTACTTCAAGAAAGAGATAGAGACTCTGAAAATAAAGCAAAACTGAAATCCTTGAAATGAAGGAAACAATAAACCAAATTTAAAAAATCCAATAGAAAGCATCACCAACAGACTAAATCACTTGGAAGACCAAACCTCAGGCAATGAAGACAAAATATATAATCTTGAAAATAAAGTTAACCACACAATGAAGATGGTAAGAAACCATGAACAGGACATCCAAGAATTATGGGATAATATAAAAAGACCAAATCTAAGACTAATCAGACTAGAGGAAGCCACAGAGATACAAACCAAAGGAATGCACAATCTCTTCAATGAAATAATGTCAGAAAATTTCCCAAACATGAAGAATGAATTGGAAGATCAAATAAAAGAGACTTACAGGACACCAAATGTACAAAACCACAACACATGCACACCAAGGCACATTATAATGAGAATGCCTAACATTCACAGTAAGGACAGAATAGTAAAAGCTGCAAAAGTTTCAGATTACATACAGGGGGAAACCAATTCAGATCTCAGCAGATTTCTCAACTCAGACCCTCAAAGTCAGGAGATCCTGGAACAACATATACCAAGCTCTGAAAGAAAATGGATGCCAACCAAGAATCTTATATCCAGCAAAATTAAGCTTCAATTCAATTAAGCTTCAATTAAAAACCTTCCATGATAAACAAAAGCTAAAAGAATTTACAGCGGGAAAGCCTGCACTACAGAACATTCTCGGCAAAATATTGCATGAGGAGGAAATGAAAAACAACAATGAAAATCAGCAAAGGGAGGAGCTACACTAAAGGAAAAGCCAATCAAAGGAGAAACCAAGTCAAGTTAAAAACCAAAAGTAAACCAATATTAATGGGAATACAAACCACACTTGAATAACAACCCTGAATGTTAATGGCCTAAACCCATCAAAAGACATAGGCTGGCAGGTTGAATGTTTTAAAAAAGACCCAACAACACGCTGCCTTCAAGAGACTCATCTCGTAGAAAAAGACACCCACGGACTGAAGGCAGAAGAATGGGAAAAAACATACCACTCAAATGGACCATGTAAACAAGCAGATAGAGTGGACTTCAAACCATAGATAGTCAGAAGGGATATCAGAGTGAGTGGACTTCAAACCAAAAATAGTCAGAAGGGATAAAGAAGGTCATTGCATGCTGCTTAAGGGAACCATACATCAACAAGACATAACAATCATAAATATCTATGCCCCAAACAATGGAGCATCCACGTATGTCAAACAAACCCTTCTCAATTTTGAGAATCAAATGGACCACAACATAATAATACTGGGTGACTTTAACACACCTCTCTCACCACTGGACATATCTTACAAACAAAAACTAAACAAAGAAAACATAGAACTCAATAATACAATCAATAATTTAGAATAACAGATATTCCATTTATCAACAAGTGAATACACTTTTCTCAGCAGCACATGATCCTTCCCTAAAATAGACAACATGTTATGCCACAAAGCAAGTCCTAGCAAATACAAAAAAGTAGAGATTCTACCCTGCATTCCATCAGACCATGATGGGATGAAATTAGAAATCAATGATAAAATAAAAAATAGAAGCTACTCCAAACCTGGAGACTAAATAATACACTATTGAAGGATGCGCGGATAACAGAAGACATCAGGGAGGAGATAAAGAAAAAATTCTTAGAGGTAAATGAGAACTCTGATACAACATATCAAAATCTCTGGGACACTATGAAGGCTGTGTCAAGAGGAAAATTCATTGTGTTGAGCTCATTCATTAAAAGAAGAAAAAGTCAACAAAAACCTGACATTACATCTCAAATCTCTAGTAAAAGAAAAACAAACCAACACCAAAAGCAGTAGAAGACAGGAAATAATTAAAATCAGGGCTGAAATCAATGAAATTGAAACAAAGGAAACAATTCAAAAAATTGACAGAACCAAAAACTGGTTCTTTGAAAAAATGAATAAAATGGACATACCCTTAGCCACCCTAATGGAAAGAAGGAGAGAGAAAACTCAAATTACTAAAATTCAAGATGAAAAAAGGGAATATCATGACAGACACAATTGAAATAAGAAGATAATTAGAAACTTTTTGAAAATCTATAGTCCAGTAAAATAGAAAATCCCAAAGACACCAAAAAATTTCTAGAGGCATATGATCTCCACAAACTGAATCAGGAGGACACACACAATGTAAACAGATCAGTTTCAAGCAAGGAAATAGAAGAAGTTATCAAAAGCTTACCATCCAAGAAAAGCCTGGGACCAGATGGATTCTCAGCCAAGTTCTACAAGACCTTCAAAGAAGAATTAATAACAGTACTCCTCAAGTTATTCCATGATATAGAAAAGAAGGGCACCCTTCCACACTCATTCTATGAGGCTAGTATCACCCTGATTCCAAAACCAGACAAAGACACATCAAGGAAACCAAACTTCAGAGCAATATCCCTCATGAACATTGATGCAAAAATTCTCAATATGATTCTGGCAAATCACATACAAAAACATATTAAAAAGATAGTGCACCATGATCAAGTGGGTTTCATCCTAGGTATGCAAGGTTGGTTCAACATACAAAAATCAATAAATGTAATCCATCACATCAATAGACTTAAAGGCAAGAATCATATGATTATCCCTATAGATGCTGAGAAAGCATTTGACAAAATCCAGCACCTCTTCATGTTCAAAAACACTAGAAAAACTAGGGATGGTAGGAATATACCTCAACATTGTAAAAGCTGTCTATGCAAAACCAAAGGCCAACATCATCCTAAATGGGGAAAAATTGGAAGCATTACCTCTAAAAACAGGAACAAGTCAGGGATGCCCCCTTTCACCACTTCTACTTAACATAGTCCTTGAAACTCTAGCCAGAGCAATTAGACAGACAAAAGAAATTAAAGGGATACAAATAGGAAAAGAAAAATTTAAACTATTACTATTTGCAGACAACATGATTCTTTACTTAGAAGAAAAAATTCCACCAGGGGGCATGGGAAGAATGGGGAAACTTTGGTCAAAGGGGAGAGGAGGGAGGGGATGAGACATGGGGGCAGGAAATATGGTGGAATGAGATGAACAAAAATACCCTAGGTACATGTGTGACTGCATATATGGTGTAACTCTATATTGTATACAACCAGAGAAATGAAAAGTTGTGCTCCATTTGTGTACAATGAATCAAAACACATTCTGCTGTCATGTATACCTAATTTGAATTTGAAAAGTCTATGACTCAAGAAAAGCCCAGATCAGGCAGATTCTCAGCCAAGTTCTACAAGATCTTCAAAGTGAAATTAACACCAAAAAGAAAAAAAGAAAAATTAACACCAATACTCTCAAATTATTCCATGAAATGGAAAAGGAGGGAACCCTTCCAAAACCAAAGACACATCAGGAAAAGAAAACTTCAGACCAATATCCTTGATGAACATTGGCACAAAAATTCTCAACAAAATTCTGGGAAATTGCATACAAAAACATATTTAAAAGATAGTGCATCACAATCAAGTGGGATTTATCCCAGGGATGCAAGGTTGGTTCAACATACAGAACTCATAAATGTAATTCATCATATCGATAGACTTAAAACCAAGAATCATATGATCATCTCAACAGATGAAGAAAAATAATTTGACAAAATACAGTCTTCCTTCATGTTCAAAACACTACAAAACCTAGGGATAGGAGGAACACACCTCAACATTGCAAAAGCTATATATGCAAAACTCAAGGCCAACATCATTCTAAATGGAGAAAAATTGAAAGCATTCCTCTAAGAACTGGAACAAGACAAGGATGCCCTCCTTCACCACTTCTATTCAACATAGTCTTGAAACTTTAGCCAGAGAAATTAGGAGAAATAAATTAAAGGAATACAAACAGATAAAGAAGGACTCAAATTATCACTATTTGCTAATGACATGAATCTATATTTAGAAGATCCAAAATATTCCACCAGAAAACTTCTAGAATTAATAAATGAATTCAGCAAAGTAGCAGGATATAAAATCAATGCCCATAAATCAAATGCATTTCTATACATCAGTGATGAATCCTCTGAAAGGAAATCAGGAAAACTACCCCATTCACAATAGCCTAAAAAATGCAATACTTGGGAATTAATTTAACAAAAGAGGTGAAAGTCCTCTACAATGAAAACTACAGAACACTAAAGAAAGAATTTGAAAAAGATCTTAGAATATGGGAAGGTCTCCCGTGCTCTTGGATAGGCAGAATCAACATTGTCAAATGTTGTCCATACTACCCAAAGCACTATACAAATTCAATGCAATTCCAATTAAAATCCCAATGTCATTCCTTATAGAAATAGAAAAGGAAACCATGAAATTCACTTGGAAAAATAAGATACCCAGAGGAGCTGAAGCAATCCCTAGCAAGAAGAGTGAAGCAGGTGGCATGACAATACCAGACCTTAAACTATATCACAAAGCTATAATAACAAAAACGGCATGGTAACAAAGCTATAATAACAAACACAGACATGTAGACCAATGGTACAGAATAGAAGTCACAGAGAAAAACTCACATAAATACAGTTATCTTCTACTAGACAAAGGCACCATAAACATACATTGGAGAAAAGATAGATATCCTCTTCAACAAATGGTGCTGAGAAAACTGGAAATCCATATGCAGCATAATGAAACTAAACTCCTATCCTCTCACCATACATCAAACTCATCTCAAAGTGGATCAAGGACTTATACATTAGAACAGACATCCTGTGCCTAGTAGAAGGAAAAGTTAGGCCCAAATCTTCACCATGTCAGCTTAGAAACTGGTTTCTTTAACAATACCCCTGGAAACACCGGAAGTAAGATCAAGAATCAACAAATGGGATGGAATCAAACTAAAAAGCTTCTTCACAGTGAAGGGAACAATCATTAATGTGAAGAGAGAGCCTACATATTAGGAGAAATTCTTTGTTACCTGTTCCTCAGAGCATTAATCTCTAGGACATATAAAGAACTCAAAAATTTAACACCAAAAATATTAATCAATACATGGCCTAAGGAACTGAACAAACATTTCACAGAAGAAGAAATACAACTAATGAACAAATATATGAAAAACTGTTCAGCATCTCTAGCAGTTAGAGAAATGCAAATGAAAACTACTCTAAGATTCCATCTTACTCCAGTCAGAATGTTAATTACCAAGAATCCAAGTAACAATAAATATTGGCAGGGATGTGCAGGAAAAGGTTTACTTATGCATTGCTGGTGAGACTGCAAATTGGTGCAACCACTCTGGAAATCAGCATGAAAATTTCTCAGAAAACTTGGAATGGAACCATAATCTGACTCAGTTATCCCAATCCTCAGTTTATACCTAAGGGACTTAAAATCAGCATACGAAAGTGATGCAACCACCTCAATGTTTATAGTGGCTCAATTCACAATGTCTAAGCTGTGGAACCAACACAGGTGCCCTTCAACAGATGAATGGGTAAAGAAAGTGTGGCACATATACACAATGGAATATTACTCAACATTAAAAGACAATAAAATTATAGCCTTTCTAGGTAAATGAATGGAATTGGAGAATATCATGCTAAGTAAACTAAGCTCATCTCACCAAAAATCAAAGTCTGAATATTTTCTCTGATAAGTCAATGCTGATCCATAGTGGGGGTAGGGGTGGCTTTGGCAGAATGGAGGAACTTTGGTGAAAGAGAAAGGATGGAAAGGGAGGGGGTGGGGACAGGAAAGATGGTGGAATGAGATAAACAACAATGCCCTAGGTACATCTATGACTGCATATATGACTGCATATGTGACTCTTTATTGTGTAAAATGAGAGAAATGAAAATTTGTGCTCCATTTGTGTACAATGAATCAAAATGCATTCTGCTGTCATGTGTACCTAATTAGAATAAATTAATTTAAAAATAAAAATAAAGTGTAAATGAAACAAAAAAGATAATGCTGTAACAGAATCACTTTAAGAATGTTTCCATTGTCTAGACTTACAGTATAGCAGATCAGAGACCTCTACATTATTTGTATCTCCAAGATCCATTGAACACTTTCGTCACCCTGAGAGTCAGTCTGAATCCAGAAATGTGACTGTGACATGTATCTGAACAGAACTCTGTGTGGTAGGATGTGAGGTATGTCAGTCTGTGGTTCTGCTGAGCAAAAAAAAAAAAAGTGTAGGGTATCTCTGTTTAAAATTGGTGGTTTGAGATTTTTTACAGTGATGGAGGCCAGCTGTGTGTGGATCACAAAGGGGCCTGGATTTGATAGCACCAAGGTAGGGACTGGAGGAAAGCTTGATGCACCAGCTCCCTATCCCAGCACAGACACTTCTGCCATGGTTGGAGGAATTTGGAGGATCCCATACCTCAAAGTTAAGGATTGAGGATCTCAGAATACAGGGTACAGAGTCCAGATAATTTCACAGTCTCTGTGATTGAGGGTTGGCAGGTGGCTCCTACTTTATCTGCATGGGTACCAAAAAGTAAACAAATAAACAAAAAACAGGTTTTGGGTGGGAATCTAGTTCTACAGCACACAACTTTCCTTCAGCCTTCAATGGTGGGAAGATATAGCTCAGACTACAGGTTTCTTTACCAGTTTTAGTTTATTTGGTCTATATCTGATATAGAACTAACCAAACTGTAGTCATGACCCAAAAACCCACCCCATACCTGAAGAATTTCAGAATTTGAAGTTCTGGAAAGAAGTGTCTCTATTTCACATACCTCATTAAGGATAAATCTTAGTCTCAACCTCATCTTTTTTGAAAATTATTTTGTTTCCCCTCATTATTTGTTTTTCACATTTTTATCTAATTTTAAATATTTTTAAAATTCTTTAATTAGATTTCCTTTCTGTCTATTTTTTAGGCCATCAGTTCTTAAATTTTTTTCTGTCTTTTTAAAAATTTATTCTCATTAATTATACATAACAGTAGAATGCATTTTGACAAATCATACATAAAAGAAGTAAAATTTCTCATTCTTCTGGTTTACATGATGTAGAGTTACACTGGTCATGTAATCACATAGGCACATAGGGTAATAATGTCCAATTCAATCTACTATTTTTTCTACCCTCATACCCCCTCCCCTCCTTTTAGTCTCCTATGTATAATCCAATGTACTTCTATTATTCCCAACATCCCCATCATTGTGAATTAACATCCTCATATCACAAAAAACATTCAGCCTTTGATTATGTAGAATTGGCCTTTTTGCTTAGCACAATATTCTTCATATCCATGGATTACAGGCAAATGCCATGATTTTACTATTTTATAGCCTGATTAACATTCCATCATGTATACACACCACATTTTTGCTATCCATTTAACTGTTGAAGGGCACCTGTGTTGGTTCCACAGCTTAGACATTGTGAATTGAGCCACTATAAACATTGAGGTGGCTGCATCACTTTCATATGCTGATTTTAAGTCCCTTAGGTATAAACTGAGGATTGGGATAACTGAGTCAGATTATGGTTCCATTCCAAGTTTTCTGAGAAATTTTCATGCTGATTTCCAGAGTGGTTGCACCAATTTGCAGTCTCACCAGCAATGCATAAGTAAACCTTTTCCTGCACATCCCTGCCAATATTTATTGTTACTTGGATTCTTGGTAATTAACATTCTGACTGGAGTAAGATGGAATCTTAGAGTAGTTTTCATTTGCATTTCTCTAACTGCTAGAGATGCTGAACAGTTTTTCATATATTTGTTCATTAGTTGTATTTCTTCTTCTGTGAAATGTTTGTTCAGTTCCTTAGGCCATGTATTGATTAATATTTTTGGTGTTAAATTTTTGAGTTCTTTATATGTCCTAGAGATTAATGCTCTGAGGAACAGGTAACAAAGAATTTCTCCTAATATGTAGGCTCTCTCTTCACATTAATGATTGTTCCCTTCACTGTGAAGAAGCTTTTTAGTTTGATTCCATCCCATTTGTTGATTCTTGATCTTACTTCCGGTGTTTCCAGGGGTATTGTTAAAGAAACCAGTTTCTAAGCTGACATGGTGAAGATTTGGGCCTAACTTTTCCTTCTACTAGGCACAGGATGTCTGTTCTAATGTATAAGTCCTTGATCCACTTTGAGATGAGTTTGATGTATGGTGAGAGGATAGGAGTTTAGTTTCATTATGCTGCATATGGATTTCCAGTTTTCTCAGCACCATTTGTTGAAGAGGATATCTATCTTTTCTCCAATGTATGTTTATGGTGCCTTTGTCTAGTAGAAGATAACTGTATTTATGTGAGTTTTTCTCTGTGACTTCTATTCTGTACCATTGGTCTACATGTCTGTGTTTGTTATTATAGCTTTGTTACCATGCCGTTTTTGTTATTATAGCTTTGTGATATAGTTTAAGGTCTGGTATTGTCATGCCACCTGCTTCACTCTTCTTGCTAGGGATTGCTTCAGCTCCTCTGGGTATCTTATTTTTCCAAGTGAATTTCATGGTTTCCTTTTCTATTTCTATAAGGAATGACATTGGGATTTTAATTGGAATTGCATTGAATTTGTATAGTGCTTTGGGTAGTATGGACAACATTTGACAATGTTGATTCTGCCTATCCAAGAGCACGGGAGACCTTCCCATATTCTAAGATCTTTTTCAAATTCTTTCTTTAGTGTTCTGTAGTTTTCATTGTAGAGGACTTTCACCTCTTTTGTTAAATTAATTCCCAAGTATTGCATTTTTTAGGCTATTGTGAATGGGGTAGTTTTCCTGATTTCCTTTCAGAGGATTCATCACTGATGTATAGAAATGCATTTGATTTATGGGCATTGATTTTATATCCTGCTACTTTGCTGAATTCATTTATTAATTCTAGAAGTTTTCTGGTGGAATATTTTGGATCTTCTAAATATAGATTCATGTCATTAGCAAATAGTGATAATTTGAGTCCTTCTTTATCTGTTTGTATTCCTTTAATTTATTTCTCCTAATTTCTCTGGCTAAAGTTTCAAGACTATGTTGAATAGAAGTGGTGAAGGAGGGCATCCTTGTCTTGTTCCAGTTCTTAGAGGAATGCTTTCAATTTTTCTCCATTTAGAATGATGTTGGCCTTGAGTTTTGCATATATAGCTTTTGCAATGTTGAGGTGTGTTCCTCCTATCCCTAGGTTTTGTAGTGTTTTGAACATGAAGGAAGACTGTATTTTGTCAAATTATTTTTCTTCATCTGTTGAGATGATCATATGATTCTTGGTTTTAAGTCTATCGATATGATGAATTACATTTATGAGTTCTGTATGTTGAACCAACCTTGCATCCCTGGGATAAATCCCACTTGATTGTGATGCACTATCTTTTAAATATGTTTTTGTATGCAATTTCCCAGAATTTTGTTGAGAATTTTTGTGCCAATGTTCATCAAGGATATTGGTCTGAAGTTTTCTTTTCCTGATGTGTCTTTGGTTTTGGAAGGGTTCCCTCCTTTTCCATTTCATGGAATAATTTGAGAGTATTGGTGTTAATTTTTCTTTTTTTCTTTTTGGTGTTAATTTCACTTTGAAGATCTTGTAGAACTTGGCTGAGAATCTGCCTGATCTGGGCTTTTCTTGAGTCATAGACTTTTCAAATTCAAATTAGGTATACATGACAGCAGAATGTGTTTTGATTCATTGTACACAAATGGAGCACAACTTTTCATTTCTCTGGTTGTATACAATATAGAGTTACACCATATATGCAGTCACACATGTACCTAGGGTATTTTTGTTCATCTCATTCCACCATATTTCCTGCCCCCATGTCTCATCCCCTCCCTCCTCTCCCCTTTGACCAAAGTTTCCCCATTCTTCCCATGCCCCCTGGTGGAATTTTTTCTTCTAAGTAAAGAATCATGTTGTCTGCAAATAGTAATAGTTTAAATTTTTCTTTTCCTATTTGTATCCCTTTAATTTCTTTTGTCTGTCTAATTGCTCTGGCTAGAGTTTCAAGGACTATGTTAAGTAGAAGTGGTGAAAGGGGGCATCCCTGACTTGTTCCTGTTTTTAGAGGTAATGCTTCCAATTTTTCCCCATTTAGGATGATGTTGGCCTTTGGTTTTGCATAGACAGCTTTTACAATGTTGAGGTATATTCCTACCATCCCTAGTTTTTCTAGTGTTTTTGAACATGAAGAGGTGCTGGATTTTGTCAAATGCTTTCTCAGCATCTATAGGGATAATCATATGATTCTTGCCTTTAAGTCTATTGATGTGATGGATTACATTTATTGATTTTTGTATGTTGAACCAACCTTGCATACCTAGGATGAAACCCACTTGATCATGGTGCACTATCTTTTTAATATGTTTTTGTATGTGATTTGCCAGAATCATATTGAGAATTTTTGCATCAATGTTCATGAGGGATATTGCTCTGAAGTTTGGTTTCCTTGATGTGTCTTTGTCTGGTTTTGGAATCAGGGTGATACTAGCCTCATAGAATGAGTGTGGAAGGGTGCCCTTCTTTTCTATATCATGGAATAACTTGAGGAGTACTGTTATTAATTCTTCTTTGAAGGTCTTGTAGAACTTGGCTGAGAATCCATCTGGTCCCAGGCTTTTCTTGGATGGTAAGCTTTTGATAACTTCTTCTATTTCCTTGCTTGAAACTGATCTGTTTACATTGTGTGTGTCCTCCTGATTCAGTTTGTGGAGATCATATGCCTCTAGAAATTTTTTGGTGTCTTTGGGATTTTCTATTTTACTGGACTATAGATTTTCAAAAAGTTTCTAATTATCTTCTTATTTCAATTGTGTCTGTCATGATATTCCCTTTTTTCATCTTGAATTTTAGTAATTTGAGTTTTCTCTCTCCTTCTTTCCATTAGGGTGGCTAAGGGTATGTCCATTTTATTCATTTTTTCAAAGAACCAGTTTTTGGTTCTGTCAATTTTTTGAATTGTTTCCTTTGTTTCAATTTCATTGATTTCAGCCCTGATTTTAATTATTTCCTGTCTTCTACTGCTTTTGGTGTTGGTTTGTTTTTCTTTTACTAGAGATTTGAGATGTAATGTCAGGTTTTTGTTGACTTTTTCTTCTTTTAATGAATGAGCTCAACACAATGAATTTTCCTCTTGACACAGCCTTCATAGTGTCCCAGAGATTTTGATATGTTGTATCAGAGTTCTCATTTACCTCTAAGAATTTTTTCTTTATCTCCTCCCTGATGTCTTCTGTTATCCGCGCATCCTTCAATAGTGTATTATTTAGTCTCCAGGTTTGGAGTAGCTTCTATTTTTTATTTTATCATTGATTTCTAATTTCATCCCATCATGGTCTGATGGAATGCAGGGTAGAATCTCTACTTTTTTGTATTTGCTAGGACTTGCTTTGTGGCATAACATGTTGTCTATTTTAGGGAAGGATCATGTGCTGCTGAGAAAAGTGTATTCACTTGTTGATAAATGGAATATCTGTTATTCTAAATTATTGATTGTATTATTGAGTTCTATGTTTTCTTTGTTTAGTTTTTGTTTGTAAGATATGTCCAGTGGTGAGAGAGGTGTGTTAAAGTCACCCAGTATTATTATGTTGTGGTCCATTTGATTCTCAAAATTGAGAAGGGTTTGTTTGACATACGTGGATGCTCCATTGTTTGGGGCATAGATATTTATGATTGTTATGTCTTGTTGATGTATGGTTCCCTTAAGCAGCATGCAATGACCTTCTTTATCCCTTCTGACTATTTTTGGTTTGAAGTCCACTCACTCTGATATCCCTTCTGACTATCTATGGTTTGAAGTCCACTCTATCTGCTTGTTTACATGGTCCATTTGAGTGGTATGTTTTTTCCCATTCTTCTGCCTTCAGTCCGTGGGTGTCTTTTTCTACGAGATGAGTCTCTTGAAGGCAGCGTGTTGTTGGGTCTTTTTTAAAACATTCAACCTGCCAGCCTATGTCTTTTGATGGGTTTAGGCCATTAACATTCAGGGTTGTTATTCAAGTGTGGTTTGTATTCCCATTAATATTGGTTTACTTTTGGTTTTTAACTTGACTTGGTTTCTCCTTTGATTGGCTTTTCCTTTAGTGTAGCTCCTCCCTTTGCTGATTTTCATTGTTGTTTTTCATTTCCTCCTCATGCAATATTTTGCCGAGAATGTTCTGTAGTGCAGGCTTTCCCGCTGTAAATTCTTTTAGCTTTTGTTTATCATGGAAGGTTTTTAATTGAAGCTTAATTGAATTGAAGCTTAATTTTGCTGGATATAAGATTCTTGGTTGGCATCCATTTTCTTTCAGAGCTTGGTATATGTTGTTCCAGGATCTCCTGACTTTGAGGGTCTGAGTTGAGAAATCTGCTGAGATCTGAATTGGTTTCCCCCTGTATGTAATCTGAAACTTTTGCAGCTTTTACTATTCTGTCCTTACTGTGAATGTTAGGCATTCTCATTATAATGTGCCTTGGTGTGCATGTGTTGTGGTTTTGTACATTTGGTGTCCTGTAAGTCTCTTTTATTTGATCTTCCAATTCATTCTTCATGTTTGGGAAATTTTCTGACATTATTTCATTGAAGAGATTGTGCATTCCTTTGGTTTGTATCTCTGTGGCTTCCTCTAGTCTGATTAGTCTTAGATTTGGTCTTTTTATATTATCCCATAATTCTTGGATGTCCTGTTCATGGTTTCTTACCATCTTCATTGTGTGGTTAACTTTATTTTCAAGATTATATATTTTGTCTTCATTGCCTGAGGTTTGGTCTTCCAAGTGATTTAGTCTGTTGGTGATGCTTTCTATTGGATTTTTTAAATTTGGTTTATTGTTTCCTTCATTTCAAGGATTTCAGTTTTGCTTTATTTTCAGAGTCTCTATCTCTTTCTTGAAGTAATCCTTTGCTCCCTGTGTTTGCTCTCTTATCTCTTTGTTGGAGTGACCAATAGTTGCCTGTATTTGCTCTCTAATCTCTTTTTTGGAGTGATCAATTGTTGCCTGTAATTGCTCTCTTATATTATTCTGTGCTCCACAGATCATTTTAATTATGTACGTTCTGAACTCCTTCTCTGACATTTCATCTACTGTGCTGTCAATGGATTCTATTATTGTAGCATCTTGGTCTGTTTGGGGGCATTTTCTCCCCTTGTTTTTTCATGCTGTTCATGTGTCTTCCTCTCTAGCAGTGCCGATCTGAGGTATTACAATTTCTACCCTGTAACCTTGTAGTGTCCCTGCAAGTTACCAATACCTCACCTCTGGTATAACCGGGCCTGCAGGGACTTGGTGATGGTCTTCCCGGTCCCAGCTGTTGTCTCTAGACAAAATCAGGCTGGGACAGTCACGCATTGGTAGATGGGGGGCTGTAGCATGTCCTGTCTCCTCCTCCATACACATGGGTCTCGAGTCAGTCTGCTCCACCTACTCTGTGCCTCGGGCCAGGGTCACTCTCAGCATTATCTTAATCCACATGGAACTGCAGGGAACCTCTTTTCTTGAATCAGTTCACTATGAAGAATTCAGATTAACTCTCTTCTCAGACTGTATATTTGCCCAATAGGTGAGTCTGCATTCCTCGAAATCACTGGGATTATCTCTTTCCCCTCACAGAAGGGAACATTCTCCTCCCCCACTGAGCTATTTGCCCAGTGCTGGTGCCATCTACTTCTTTTATTATTTCTCTTATTATTACAAAAACCAATATTTTGAGTTCTAACTGACCACCAACTCTCACGATGCACACCTATGCCTTTCCCTTACCCACCCCCGCCCCCCAACCTCATCATGCAGCCTAATACTTTTGATTTCATTTGGGAAGGACCCAGTGAGGATTGAATGATTCTAGTCAGTCATTTTAACTCTGCAATTTTTTCTTTTCCCTCAAAATTTCTTTGATTACTCAGGGTCTTTCAAGGTTTCAAAACATATTAATAAAAATTTTATTCCTTTTTCTGTGAAAAAAATGTCTTTGGCATTCCATTAACAATAGCAGTCCTCCAGTCCCCGAACACGGGCTATGTTTCCATAATTTTGTACATTCTTCAATTTCTTTCATGAATGTTTTATAATTTTCATAGTAGAAACTTGAGCCACTTTTTTGCCTAAATTGATTCCCGGAATTTTGTCGGTTGGTTGGGTTTTTTTTTTTTATATCTATTATGAATGGAATTGCTTTCTTAACTTTTTTTCTCAGCAATTTTGTTTTGGGCAAAAACCAAAAAAGTGTTGGGATTTTTTTTATATTGATTTTCTTGCCCTGCAATCTTCTTGAATTTTTTTTTATCTGTTCTACAGGTTTTTTTGTAGAGGTTTTAGGGTTTTCTATTTATGAAATCATGTTGTCTGCAAACAGAAATAATTTGAGCTTTTCCCCTCCTACTTGAATGTCTTTTGCCTTTTTTCTCTTTTTTACAAAAAAGTTTAATCATATAGTACAAGGAGAGTGGAGTTTTTAATAATACATCTTTGACATATAGAATTTATAAAATTATTCTTTACATTTACATCAAACTTTTCCCCCACATTTTTATTGGCACACACATACTGATGGGACTCATTGTTACATGCCTCTACATGCACACAATATGCAATAATTTGGCCAATATCACTCCCTAGCACTTCCCCCTCCCCCCCCACCTTCCACCCCTTGGTCCTTTTCCTCTGCTGATCGCTCTTTGATTTTCATGAGATCTTTTCCCCTTTTTCCTCTCTAGCTTTGACAAATGAGATACAATATCCAAACCTTAACTTCCTGACCTGACTTATTTCATTTAACATGGCAGTCTCTAGCTCCATCCATTTTCCTGCAAATGACAAAATTTTATTTTTCTTTATGACTGAACAAAACTCCATTGTGTGTATACACCACATTTTCTTTAGCCATCTATCTGTTGGTGGACACCTAGGCTAGTTCCATAGTTTGGCTATTTTGAATTGTGCTGCTGTAAACATGAGTATGCATGTATCACTGTAGCATGATGACTTTAATTCTTATGGACAAATATCAAGTAGTGGTATAGCTGGATACGTGGTTGTTCCATGCCTAGTCTTTTGAAGAACCTCCCTATTGACGAGTGGCATAGCTAGGTCGTAGGGTGGTTCCATGCCTAATCTTTTGAGGAACCTCTGTACTAATTTCCACAGTGATAGAACTACTTTGCAGTCCCACCAATAGTGCAAAACTGTTCCTTTTTCTCCACATCCTCTCCAGCATTTATTATTATTTGTATTCTTGATGACCACCATTCTGATTGGTGTGAGATAAAATCTCAGTGTAGTTTTGATTTTCACTTCCTTAACTGCTAACAATTTTGAGCATTTTCTTCCATATATTTCTTAGTCATTTGCATGTCTTCTTTTGAGAATGTTTATTTAGTTTGTTTGCCCATTTATTGAGTTATTTTATTCTGGGGTGTAAAGTTTTTTGAGTTCTTTTAATGTTCTAGATATTAATCTTCTGTCAGAAGAATAGTGAGAAAACATTTTCTCCCATTCTGTGGGTTCTCTTTTCACGTTCCTAATTGTTTCCATTGCTGTAAAGAAACTTTTTAATTTGATTTTTTCCTATTTATTAACTCTTGGCATTATTTCATGAACTTTAGGGGTCCCGTTGGGGTCATTTCCTGTGCCTAAGACTAGCTAAACAGTTGACCCTAGATTTTTTTCTAGAAGTTGCATAATTTCTGGTCTAGTTCTGAAGTCTTTGATCATCATTTGATTTTTGTGCAGAGTGAGAGATAAGGGTCTAGTTTTATTCTTCTACATGTGGATAACCAGTTGTCCCAGCACCCTTTGTTTAAAATGCTGTCTTTTCTCCAATGTATGTTTTGGGCACCTTTGTCAAGGATCAGATGAGTGTATCTGTGTGGGTTTGTCTCTGAGTCTTCTATTCTGTACCATTGGTCTATGTGTCTGTCTTTATGCCAGCACCATGCAGATAAATATATTTGAAGTCAGGTATTTTGATGCCTTCACCATTGCTTTTTTGACTTAAAATTGCTTTGGCTATTTTGGGTCTTTTATTTTTCCAAATTGTTTTAGTTTGCTTTTTCACTGCTATGACTAAAAGATCTGACCATAACAACTGTAGAAGAGAAAGAGTTAATTGAGGGGCTCACAGTTTCAGAGGTCTCAATCCGTAGACAGCCAAGTTCTATTGCTCAGGGCTGGAGGTGAGGCAGAACATTATGGTGGAAGAGTGTGACTGAAGGAAGTGGCTCACATGAGGATTAGGAAGTAGAGAAAGGGGTTGGGATATATTTCAGTTGGTAGAGTGCTTGCCTGGCATGCACAAGGGCCTGGGTTTAATCCCCAGCACCAAAGAAAAAGAAAGCAGATGAAGAATCTACTCGCCAGATACCAAGTATAGATCAGAAAGCCATGCCCCTGGGGACCCACCTCCTCCAGCCACACCTTACCCTCCTTCACTTACCATGCAATTAATCTCACGAGGGGATTACTTCACTAATTGGATTAAGGTTGTCATAACCCAATCATTTCTCCTCTAAACCTTGCATTGTCTCACACATGAGTTTTGAGGGGAAACCTCTCATCCAACCATAACAAATGCATTTTAGGACTTTTTTGCTAGTCCTTTGAAGAATGTTATTTGTAGTTTGATGGGAGTTGTACTGAATCTGTATATTGCCTTTGGCATATAGCCATTTTAATACTAATCCTGCCTATCCATGAACATGGGAGGGCTTTCCATCTTCTGAGGTCTTCTTCAATTTCTTTTATGCAATGTCTTTCAGGGGCGGGTACTGAGGATCAAACCCAGGGCATCATGCACACAAGGCAGGCACTATACCACTGAGCTATATCCCCAGCCCTCTTTTTCAATGTTTTATAATTTTCGTTGTGGTCACTCAACTCCTTGGTTACATTTATTCCTAGAATTTTTTTTTGAGGATATTGTGAAAGGAAATTTTTTCTGTTTTTGTTCTCAGCAGATTTGTTGTCAGTGCATAGGAAAGCTATTTATTTTTGTATGATAATTTTGTAACTTGTTACTTTGCCAAATTTGTTTCTTAGCTCTAGCATTCTTTTGGTGGAGGTTTTTGGATCTTCTTGGTATAGGATCATATCATCTGTGAACTGATAGTTTGATTTATTTCTTTCCTATTTTTATCCCTTTTACTTTGTCCTCTTGTCTGATTGCTCTGGCTAGAATTTCTAGCACTATATTAAGTACACATCCTTAAGTACACATCCAGTATTAAGTACACATCCAGTCCCAGTTTTAGAGGAAATGATTTCAGTTTTTTCTCCATTTACTATTAGATTGGCTGTGGATTTTTCATATGTAGGCTTTATATTGTTGAGGTAGGTTCCTTCTATCCCTAGTTTCTTCAGTGTCATGACCAGTGTTATCCTGAATGGGTGCTAAGTTGAAGTCAAAAGCCTTCTCCTCGTCTATAGAAATGACTAGGTGAGTTTTGTACCTAACTGTTATCAATTATTCTTATTGACTTGTGTATATTAAACCATCCTTGCATTTATGGAATAAAACCAACATGGTTGTGGTGTATAATCTTCTTAATATGTTGCAAACACCATTTGCTGGTATGTCAGTAAGTTTTTTACTTTTTCATGCTTTGTCTGTAGTTTTCTTTCCTTCTTTCTTTTAATTGTAGATGAACACAATATCTTTATTTATTTTATGTGGTGCTGAAGATCAAACCCAGTGCCCCACAAATGCGAGGCGAGCACTCAACCACTGAGCCACAACCCCAGCCCTGTAGTTTCCTCTCCTTGATATGTCTTTATCTGGTTTTGGTACGACTATGATACCAGCTTCATAAAATAAATTTGTGAGTGTTCTATCCATTCCTATTTCATGGAATAATTTGAGGAGCATTGGCATTATTTCTTCTTCAGAGTTTTGATGGAATTCACCTGATAATCAATTTGGTACTGGGTTTTTCTTTGTTGGAAGGCTTTTTATCGCTGCTTCTATCTCATTGATAGCCATTGGTCTATGTAGAATTTGTTGTTGGTTTCTTTCCTGCACCTCTACCAATTTACATTTGTTGTCATTGTTGCTGTTGTTGTTTATTTAGTTATAAATGACAGTAGAATGCACTTTGATGCATCATACACAAATGGAGTATAGTTCATGCTTCTGGTTGTACGTGATGGAGAATCACACTGGTCATGCTGTCATATACACACATAAGGTAAGAATATCTGATTCATTCTACTATCCTTCCTGCTCCATACCCATCCCCTCCTTTCACTCCCCTCTGCCTAATGCAAAGTAACTCTATGCTTCCCTATCCCTCTCCCCTTATTGTGAATTAGCATCTTCCTATTGGAGAAAACATTTGGACTTGGTCTGGGGGATTGGCTTATTTTGCTTAACACGATCTTCTCCAATTCCATCCATTTACTGACAAATGACATAATTCCACTCTTCTTTAAGGTTGAGTAATATTCCAGTGTATATATACCACATTTTCTTTATCCATTCTTCTGTTGAAGGACACCTAGGTTGTTTCCATAGTTTAGCTATTGTGAGTTGATCTGCTATAAACATTGACGTGGCTGCATCACTGTAGTATGCTGATTGTCAGCCCTTTGGGTATAAACTGAGGAGTAAGATAGCTGGGTCAAATGGTAGTTCCATTCCAAGTTTTCTGAGAAATCTCCATACTGCTTTCCAGATTGGTTGCACCAATGTGCATGCCCACCAGTGTGTGTGTGCATTTTTCTTCACATCCTTGCCAATGTTTATTGTTGCTTGTATTCTGGATAATTGCCATTCTGACTGGAGTGAGATGCAATTTTAGAGTAGTTTTGATTTGAATTTTTATAATTGCTAGATATGTCAAATGCTCTTTCCTATGCTGTTGATCAACTGTATTTCTTCTGTGAAGTGTCTGTTCAGCTCCTTAGCCCATTTTTTGGTTGGGGTATTTGTTTTTGTTTTTGTTTTTGGTGCTAAGATTTTTTATTTCTTTATATATCCTGGAGATTAATGCTTTATCTGAGGGACATGTGATAAAGATTTTCTCCCATCCTATAAGCGCTCTCTTCACGTGAATTATTGTTGCCTTTGCTGAGAAGAAGCTTTTTAGTTTGAATCCATCCAATTAATTGATTCTTGATTTAATTCTTGCACTGTAGGGGTCTTGTAAAGAAATCAGATCCTAAGCCAACACGATGGAGATTTGGTCCTACTCTTTGTCCTGTTAGACACAGGGTCTCTGTTCTAGTGTCTAAGTCCTTGATTCACTTTGAGTTGAATTTTACGCATGGTGAGAGATAGGAGTTTAATTTTGTTTTGTTACATATGGATTTCCAGGTTTCCCAGCACCATTTGTTGAACAGCCTATCTTTCCTCCAATGTATGATTTGAACCCTTTTTGTCTATTATAACTGTACTTATGTGGGTTTGTCTCTATGTCTTCTATTCTGTACCAATGTTCTACATGTCTGTTGTAGTGACAATATTACACTGCTTTTGTTACTATTGCTCTGTGATATAGTTTAAAGTCTGGTGTTTTGTTGCTTCCTGCTTCACTCTTTTGGCTGAGGATTTCTTGGGCTATTCTGGATCTCTCCTTTTTCCAAATAAATTTTATGATTGCTTTTTTAATTCTATGAAGAATGTAACTGGGATTTTTATAGGAGTTGCATTAAATCTGTGTAACACTTTTGTTGTATGGCCATACAATACCAATTCTGCCTATCCAGGAGAATGGGAGGTCTTTCCATTTTCTATGGTCTTCTTCAATTTCTTTCTTTATTATTTGTGTTATTTATGTAGTTTTCATTGTAGAGGTCTTTCATCTCTTTTGTTAGGTTGGGTCCTAAGGATTTTCTTTTTCCTTTTTCTTTTTATCTTTCTCAAGGCTATTGTAAATGGGATAGTTTTCCGAACTTCTCTTTCACTAGCTTCATCACTGATATACAGGAATGCATTTGATTTATGGGTATTGATTTTATATCCCGCTACTTTGCTGAATTTGGTTATCTATTCTAGAAGTTTCCTGGGGGAAGTTTTTGGATCTTCTAAGTTTAGATTCACGTCATTGGCTAATAGTGATAGTTTGAATTCTTCTTTACCTGTTTGTATTCCTTTAATTTCTTTCATCTGTCTAATTGCTCTGGCTAGAACTCAAGGTCAATGTTGGATAGAAGTAGTGAAAGAGGAAATCTTTCTCTTTTTTCCAGTTTTTAGAGGGAATGCTTTCCATTTTTCTCCATTTAGATTGATGTTGTCTTTGTCTTTAGCATATACAGCCTTTACAGTGTGGAGGTGTATTCCCACTATCCCTAGGTTTTCCAGCGTTTTGAGTATAAAGGAGGACTGTATTTTTCAAATTCTTTTTCTGCATCTATTGAGATGATCATATGATTCTTGTCTTTACGTCTATTTATGTGATGAGTTGTGTTTATTGATTTCTGTATGTTAAACCAACTTTGCCTTCCTGGGATGAACCCCACTTGATTGTGCTGTGCTCTTTTTAATGTGTTTTTGTATGCAAATTGCCAGAGTTTTATTGAGAATTTTTGCATACATGTTCATCATTGATATTGGTCTTGAGTTTTCTTTCTTTGATGTGTCTTTGTCTGGTTTTGGTGTCAAGGAAATATTAGCCTCACAGAACGAGTTTGGAAGGGTTTCCTCCTTTTCTAGTTCATGGAATAATTTGAGGAGTATTGGTGTTAATACTTTATTGAAAGTCTTGTAGAACTCAGCTGAGAATCCATCTGGTCCTGGGCTTTCCTTGATTGGTAGGCTTTTGATGAGGCTTACTATTTAATTGTTTGAAACTGATCAGTTTAATTAATGTATGCCCTCCTGAATCAGTTGGGAGAAATTTGTCAATATCTTCAAGATTTTCTATTTGATTGGAGTATAAATTTTCAAAATAGTTTCTAATTATCTTCTGTATTTCAGCAGTGTCCTTGTCCATCATGATATTTTATTTTTCATTATGTATTTTAGTAATTTGAGTTTCCTCTCTCTCCTCATTAGTGTGGCTGGGGGTTTACCAAGTTTATTTATTTTTTCAAAGAACAAACTTTATCAATTTTCTGAACTGTTTCTCTTTTCAGTTTTATTGAGTTTAGCCTTGATTTTATTTTCTGTCTTGTACTGCTTTCAGTGTTGAATTGTTCCTCTTTATAGGGCTTTGATATGTAATGTTATGTCATTTATTGATTTTTTTTTTATTCTTTTAATGAATGATCTCAATGCAGTGAACTTTCCTCTTAGTACCGTCTTTGCAGTGTCCCAGAGATTTGGATATGTTGTGTCAGTATTCTCATTTACCTGTAAGTACTTTATATTTTGTCCCTGATTTCTTCTACTATTTATTCATCATTTAATAGTGTATTATTTAGTCTCCAAATGTTAGAATATCTTCTATTTTTATTTTACCATCATTGATTTCTAATTTCATTACAATGTGATCAGATAGAATAAAAGGTATTGTCCCCACTTTTTTATTTTCAAAGAGTTGCTTTGTGGTGTAAGATATGGTCTACTTTAGAAAAAGATCCATGTGCTACTGAGAAGACAGTGTAATCACTCGTTGATGGATGAAATAGTCTATATATGTCCATTAAGTCTGAATTACTGATTGTATTATTTAGTTTTATAGTTTCTTTATTTAGTTTTGTTTGGATGACCTGTCCAGTAGTGAGAGAGGTGTTAAAGTCACCCATTAGTATTGTGTTGTTCTCTATTTGATTCTTAAATTTGAGAAGGGTTTGCTTGATGTACACAGATGCTCCATTTTGAGGGGCATAAATATTTACAATTTTATCTCTTGTTGTTCTATAATTCTCTTAAGTGGTATAAAATGTTCTTCTTTGTCCCTTCTGATTAACTTTGGCTTGGAGTCCACTTTATCTGATATGAGGATAGAAACCCCTTCTTGTTCATGCAATCCAAGTGAGTTGTATGTTTTTCCCCATCCTCTCACCTTTGGTCTGTGGATGTCTTTGCCTATGAGGTGAGTCTCTTGGAGACTGCATATTGTTGTGTCTTGCTTTTTAATTCCATCTGCCAGTCTATGTCTCTTGATGGATGAGTTTAGGTCATAGTTCAAGGTTATTCTTGAGATATGATTTATATTCCCACTCATCTTGGCTTAATTCTGGTTTTTAATTTGAATTAGTTTCTCCTTTGATTGACTATTCCTTAGTGTACTTCCTCCGTTTGTTGGTTTTCACTGTTTTGCCTTGTGTTTTCACTTTTTCTCATGAAATATTTTGTTGAGAATGTTCTGTAGTGCAGGCTTTCTAGTTGTGAATTCTTTGAACTTTTGTGTATCATGGAAGTTTTTATTTCATCTTCACATCTGAAGCTTAATTTTGCTTGGTATAGTATTCTTGGTGGCATCCATTTTCTTTCAGAGCTTGAAATATATTATTCCAGGACTTCCTAGGTTTGAGCATCTGGATTAAGAAATCGCTAAGATCTGGATTGGTTTCCCCTACATATAAGTTGATATATTTCTCTGGCAGCCTTTAAAAGTCTATCCTCATTCTATATGTTATTCTTTCTCATTATAATGTGCCTTGGTGTGGTTCTGATGTAATTTTGTACATTTTGGGTTCTGTATGCCTCTTGTAGTTGATTTTCCATTTTATTCTTTAGGTTGGAGAAATTTTCCGATATTATGTCATTGAAAATGTTGTCCATTCCATTGGTTTATGTCTCTGAACCTTCATCTATTTCAGTAACTCTTAAATTTGGTCTTTTCATGTTATCCCATAATTTTTGGAAGTCTTGTTCATGGTTTATTACCATCTTCTCTGCATGGTCAACTTTATTTTCAAGTTATATATATTTGTCTTCATTGCCTGAGGTTCTGTCTTCCAAGTGGTCTAGTCTCTTGGTGATGTTTTCTGTTGAATTTTTTAAGTTGGTTTATTGATTCCTTCATTTCAAGGATTTCTGTTTGTAATTTTTTTCAGAATCTCTGCCTCTTTATCGACATGATCTTTCACTTCCTGTGTTTTCTCTCTGACTTCACTTCTTATATCACCCTTTATTTTGCAGATCAGTTTAACTATGTACATTCTAAACTCCTTCTCTGACATTTCTTCTACTGTGTTGTCAATGGACTCTATTATCGGAGTAGCTTGGTTTGTTTGAGGCACTTTGTTCCCTTGTTTTTTCAAGTTGTTTGTGTGTTATCCCATCTAACAACACGAATCTGAGGTATTGCAGTTTTTACCCTGTAGTATTATAGTGGCCCTGAAGGTTTCTGGTACTTTTCCCTTAATGGGGAGACCAATATTAACAGCACTCAATGTAAACAATATACAGCCTTAAACCTAATAGCTCCTATTAAGATGTGTACAGTTTTGTTGCAATAAAAAGAAATGATGTGTTCAATTATTGTCTACAATAGAAACAGTAAGTTTGCTAAAAGGGCTTACAATTTCAAATGGCAAATAAAGAAAGAACAGAAGTAGTGTAGTGTGTGATGTTTATGAAAGAAGAGGAAAGTAAATGGAAGTAAAAATTTATAGGAAGATTGAAAGAGGAATTGATAGAGGTTGGCTGTTAGCAGGAGAGAAGAGAAAAAGAGAATCTAGGGAAACAGATAAGTGAGAGGAAAATATACACATAGTATAAAATATTAAAAAGAAAATCAAAAGGCTAAAGTATAAGAACACACAACAAAACTGTCAAATACTATTCACATATCCCAGTCCTCAATAAGCTGATGCATGAAAAATACTTGTTTTCAAATATGGTAGGGATGTGTGAGTGGAAAAAAATTGTCAATGGAAAATTGAAAAATTGTTTCCTTTGGCATTCAGAAGTTTCTCAGCTCCCCTTCTCTGCTGATAGGTGGATTTGTCTGGAGTTTGATGGTGGTTCCAGTCCGGTGGGTGCTGGACTGGCTGGCTGGGCAAACAGATAGAAAGATGCCCTCACAGCCCCCTTCTAACCTTCCAACTTGGTGTAGCTAGCCCTATCCATCCCCATGCACTTGAGGACTGGCAGAGCTGGGGAGAGTTTGGCTCTCTCCTGTCTATTCAACTGTGCTAGCCCACGCAGACCCAGTCACTATCTGATGGATCTGCAATTCAGATACCCCAGGCTCAGCCATATTGCAGTCCCAAGGTCTCAATGCCAGTTCCAAGTTGCAGTGAGACCACCAGGGATGCACTCACACAAAGTAGCAACCCTACAAAGAATCAGCAAGATGGCGGTCACAAGCACTCCCAGCAGGAAGACCTCAGGTGCAGCCAAACCCTCCGGCACCTCGACACTGGACCTCAAGGCCCTGGCCAGTGTCCCCAGACAGCATTGGCTATGCCCCAAAATGGCAGGGGTGACAAATCTGCTGATACCTGGCTTCCAGTTGCTGGCTAGTACCCTGGTATGCAAGGGGCCACATGCAATCAAACCTGCAGGAACTCTGGCAATAGACCTCCAGGTGGCAGTGGGGATGGCAGTACCTTGAGAGTGGACCTCCAGTGGCATTGGCAGCGGTGGCCCTCTACCCAGTTTCTGTGTTACCCTGTTCTTCCAATCTTTCTATCCCTCAGGCTTCCATTGTCTCTCTTCATCTAGAAAGTTGTTTTGTTTTTTTGATTTAGGTTTTCTGTCCTCTTTATTCAGTTTTGGCAGATCACATTTGTCTAGGCATGTATTTATTTCTCCTAGGTATTCCAACTTATTTGAGCATATGTTTTCAAAATAGTCCCTAATGATCTGCTGGATTTCTGTGATGTCTGTGGTGATTTCTCTTTTTTTCATCTCTAATTGTATTCATTTGGGTTTTCTCTTTTTCTTTTGTTTAGTTTGGCTAAGGGCTTATCAATCTCTTTTATTAATTTAAAGAACAACTCTTTGCTTTATTGATCCTTTGTAGTTCCATGTTATTCTCAATTTCATTGATTTTCACTCTGATCTTAATTATTTTCTTTCTCCTACCAGTTTTTGAATTGGTTTGTTCTTCTTTTTCAAGGATCTTGAGATACATCATTAGGTTGTTTATTTGGGATCTTTCTGATTTTCTCATGTAGGCACTCATAACTATAAACTTGCCTCTTAGAACTGCCTCCATAGTGTCCAAGAGGTTATGTTATGTCATGTCATTATTCTCATTTGAGCCTAAGAATTGTTTTCTTTATTTCTTCTATCACCCATTTATCTTTCAAACATGAATTGTTCTATGTGTTTATCCAGTTTCTGTAGGATTTTTCATGCTGATTTCTAATTTAATTCCATTATGATCTGATGAGATGCAAGAAATTATATCAATTTTTTGGATTTGATAAGAATTGCATTGTGGCCTTAAATATGGCCTGTTTGGGAGAAACTTCCAGGAGCTACTGCGAAGAACGTGTATTCAACTGTTTTGGTTGAAATAATCTATAGATGTCTATTTGATTTGTGATAATTTTAGGTCCAAAATATCTTTACTGAGTTTGTCCGGATGACCTATCTAATGGTGAGCAATGGTGAAATCACCCAGAACTATTATACTGGGCTCTATCTGAGGGTTCAGTTTGAGTAGTGTCTTTTATTTTTATTTGCACCCGCACTTGGAGCATAAATATTTATTATTGTTATATCTTCTTATTGCATTGTTCCATTTACTAGTATGAAGTGACATTCTGTGTCTCTTCTGACTAGTTTTGATTTGAAGTCTGCTTTGTCAGATATGAGATTAGGTCTTCCTGTTTGTTCTAAGATTCTGTAGACATTTTATATCAATTTCTGTTCTTTCACTTTCAATCTGTACTTGACATTGCCTACTAGGCTCATCTTTTGCAAAAAGCATATAGCTGGGTCTTATCTAATCCATTCTACCAGTCTGCATCTTTTAATTAAAGAGTCAAGGCCATTTACATTCACTGTTATTACAGAGAATTGCTTATTAATTACTGTCATTTTGATTTATTTATAATGTTTAATTTGGTCCTAGTTCTCACTTGCTTAGCTGCTTTTCAAATGAGATTTGTTCATTTGTGAGCTCTGGTGTTTGTTTTTGTTTTCTTCTCTTTAGAGTACTTTATTAATTAAGTTCTACAGTGCCAGTTTAGTTGTCATAAATTCTTTCTGTTTCTGCTTATCTTGGAAGGTTTTAATTTCCTATTCAATTTGAAGGATAACATAGTCAGATAGAGCAGTCTTGGTTCACAGCTATTTTCTTTCAAGACTTGGAACACATCACCCCAAGTCCTTTTGGCTTTTAGAGATTGTGCTGGGAAATCAGAAGTGATACTGATTGGCTTGTCTCTAAATGTGACCTGAAGTTTTCTTCTTGAGGCTTTAAAAGTCTATCCTTTTTCTGCATGTTAGATATTTTAATTATAATCTGTCATGGAGAGGTTTTTTACTCTTGTCTAATTAATGGCAGAATGCACCCTGCATCTAGATTTCCATCTCATTCTCAATGTTTGAAATTTTTCTGTTATTATTTTCCTGAAGAGGTTATTATTTCACTTACCCTGTGTCTCATAGCCCTTCACAGTTCCTATGACTCTTAAGTTTGGTCTTTATTTTTAATTAATTTATTTTTTGTTCTATTTAGATTTACATGATAGCAGAGTGCAATTCGATTCATTGTACACAGATGGAGGATAACATTCATTTCTCTGGTTGTATGTGATATAGAATCACAACATACATGCAGTAATACATAAAGCTAGGGCTATGATGTCCATCATATTCCACCACCTTTACTGTCCCCAAGCCCCCTCCCCCCTTCCACCCCCATGAACAGAGTTCCTTCATTGTTCCCGTGTCCTCCCCCCTATTATGGACCAGTGTGCACTTATCAATGACTACCTTCAGCATTTGGTTTTCTGAGATTGGCTTACTTCACTTAGCATGATATTCTCCAACTTCATCCATTTACCTACAAATGCCATAATCTTATTCTCTCTTATTGCTGAGTAATATTCCATTGTATATATATGTACCACAGTTTCTCTATCCATTCATCTGTCGAAGGGCATCTAGGTTGGTTCCACAGTTTAGCTATTGTGAATTGAGCTGCTATAAACATAGTATGCTGTTTTTAAGTCTTCTGGGTATAGACCGAGGACTGGCATAGCTGGGTCAAAAGGTGGTTCCATTCCAAGTTTTCTAAGGAATCTCCATACTGCTT
>PVHX01017003.1:0-41398 GCA_004024805.1 Geosciurus inauris | reverse complement strand
AACAAAACAAAAATCACCCCCAATCACACCACTAAGCAGTCAGCTAATCCTTGGCCCGACTCTGGCTCAGCAGCTATAGAACCCACACTCTTAACCATTAAGCGGCTGAGTAGAAGGATCATTCATGCTGCAAGATAAGAGAATGAAGTAACTGAAACAAGAAGAAATATGTGCATGTACCATTCCAGAAACCCAGACAGCAAACAGGAAGAATATGTGTAGTACATTCCTTTCCTTGTGCATCTCAGGACAGAGGCATCATTTGAAGCCAGACAGCACCGAAGCCTCAGCAAATATCAACTAGCTTAGGTAGGACCAACTCAAATGGCTTTCACCCCCCGAGGGTGCTCTCAGACTCTTGAATTTTGAAGAATTCGAATAATAAGAAAGCCCTCTGGGAAAGCTGGCTCCCATAAGGTTCTCCCCATTAGGCACTCAATAGCCAATTCCACAAAATCCACCAATAACTAACTCCAGCAATAAAAGCAGATGCTGGGTCTTATGCACAAAGAAAATCACAGCACAGTGCCATCTGTATGGAAGAGCACATTGCAAGTGGACCACATCAATCCCTGGGCTCAGCACATGCATATTAGAAATACACTCTCAGTCAACACCTACAGAAAAGTATTGATCATTGCTCATAAAATAAGAACTTCCCATATCATACTTGATTCTCTCCAGTGAGGCCTATCAGCAGCTTTGTAATGAGAATAAAAAGCTGGAGAGGCCTCTTCAACAACAGAGCTGCTGGGGAAAGGTCCCCGCAGGACATGATGGGCAGTGTCAGAAATCCTGGTCCAGCAAATAGGAAACTGGAGGAAGGGCTCATGAAGCAGGCTAAAGGCCTTTGGGTTGTCTGCCTGCATGTGCTGCCAGAGATGGTTTTACAAAATGCTCACCACAAAATCACTGTGAAAGAAAACTCTCACGCATGATTGCCTCAATCCACCTACCCATTCACCTGTTTAGTGAAAAGGACTTCAAGGTCCCAGAGGATTTCAAGATGGAGTGCAAGAACAAAAGTGACCCCCGACTAAGAGCAGTGAAAAGGACTTTTAGGGTTACTGACCCTAACTAATATACCATATCTCCCAACCCTTAACTCTTCTCCTCAGGTACCACTGAGAGCAACACAATGGGAAAAGCAGGTGAATCTGGGAAACTTTTTATGGAGCCTCCCTTGGGTTATGCTGGGTCATCAGAAGTGACCACAGCTTGGCAATAGAACAAATGAGCTCTTTAGGATGATAGAGAGATGGACACATTCAATTAAACAACTTGCCACTTTGAAAGTGCACTGAGAAGGTACATGTCCCACTTAACCTGTCAGTCATTCCCTTGTATTAAAAATGGAATGTGCTTTGACTATTCTTCTCCTAAGGATCGGAATGAATGCTGACATGATTTGGTAGTCTTTCAAGGTCCGTGACATTTCAACAGCAGATTACAGAAATTTAAAAAGAAAAAAAGAAAACTCCAATGGACGGCGTGTTAGTGAGCTTTTCATTGCTGTGATCGAAATACCTGACAAAAACAATTTGGAGGAGGAAAAGTTGATTTTGACTCAGAGTTTCAGAGGTCTTAGTCCCAAGATGACTTGGGACGTCATCTGTCCCAAGGTCAGACGGAACATTATTGTGGAAGGGTATAGTACAGGAAAGATGCTCAGCTCCTAGAAGCCAGGAAGCAGAGATAAAGATGGAGGTGCCAGGGATAAAATATAAACCCCTAAGGCATGGGCCCCAGTTCCTCCAGCCACACCACACCCGCCCACAGATACCACCCAGTAATCCATTCCAATTATTAATCCATCAAATGGATTAATTCACTAATTAGTTCCAGCCTCATAATCTAATCATTTCACCTCTGAACATTTCTGCATTAATACATATGAGCTTTTAGGGGATGCCTAAAACAGATCAGCAAGAGTCTAAGAATAATAAATATTATTAATAATGACATTTATCAGCCTTCCAAGCACCATAATGTTTCCAAATGTGTAACAGGCTTATAAGTGATGGCTGCAAAGGTGGCATAAAAATGAGAGGTTTTTTTCACTCATTTAAATATTTTGATGTTGGCTGCTGTAATAAATGAGTTTGGAAGTGTGTACAGCTTGAACACAAATTCACATCTTGTTCACAGAACCGTCTCCGAAGGGCATTTCCAATCTGTGGCTTGCATTGGTCCACCTGGCAGATAAGGGAAGAAGGCCACTTTATTCTGTGGCTCTACTGTCCTTCAGGGACTTGGAATTGACTTCTAGCTGGCAAAGGAGTGAAATTATGCATAAAATATACAATCTTCTTACAAGTTCCGGCCCCAGAATGACACCTCGCTTCTACCCACGATCAGTGCTGAGATCTAGTCTTTAGACCACATTTAGATAGGGAAGGGTAATGTGGTCCCTACCTGATGGACTCCCTAGCAAACAGTTCTGTACCATGGAAAGAGAAATAATCTAATCGTGGGCGGCAAGCTGCCCCAATCACACTCAGTGGTGCTGCGTTTCCACTTCCAAGAGCATAAAAAAAATTTACATTTTAAATGTATGAAACACAAGTAAAAAATGAATCAGTTACGGGCTGGGATTGTGGCTCAGTGGTAGAGCGCCTGTCTCGCATGCGTGAGGCACTGAGTTCGATCCTCAGCACCACATAAAAGTAAAATAAAGATATTGTGTCCATCTACATCTAAAAAATATTTTTTAAAAAATAAGTCAATTAAAAGATATTTATAAATGATAGTACATATGGTGTGTACTACCACAGTTTTGAGAGTGAATGAAGTTTACAAAAGTCAAGATTAAAGAGTTGTGTAAAACTGTTACAAATATGAACTGTAGAATATTCCAAGTCTTCAAACCTCCCTAGAACAACTGTTTTTTAATGAAATATTTGAGAACAGCAGTTCAGATAAATTATCAGAGGAGCACTTAGCCACTGGGGCCTATCAGCAACAGTACTTTCTCTCAAATAAAGTACTTTCCCGGATATTGGAGCCAGTGAAAAGCCAGCACTGGCTCAGATTATCTTCATGTCAAGTCCAGAGCCGGGAGCATTTATAAGAATGATCTTACATTATGGTTGATTTTTTTCTTTTTACAAACATTTATTTATCACGTAAGAATTTATTATTGGTTTCTCCTTTATCAAGGGCATTTGTCTCTGCTGTCTTTGTTAATATGTCTTTTCCTAACTCTTTGCCTCTAAAATTTGCAGCTTGAGGGCTATTTCTTTTGCTTTTTCTCTCAGCATCCTGCACAGAAATTGCATTTTCCAGACAACTGTATTTACTGAAGATATCTGTCAGCTTTTGCTGCCATGTAGCTAAATGTACCCTAAATCCAGTGGTTCACAAAAATAAGCATTTATTTTATAGGCCCATAAATAGTTTCTGGCTACAGAGATTAGCTGGGACAGGCTAGGTGTGACTTCTAGCTGCAGATTAGACTCTGGTCAATTCCACAGGTCAGTTTATGCTCATTCAACCAGCCACCTGGAACATGTTCTTCTAATGCAAAAGGCCAAGCCAACAACACAACATTTAAAGCTCTGTTTACTGGCACAGCCTCTCATGTCCTATTGATGAAAGTAAGACATGTGGCCAAACCCAATGTTAATGGAAGGGCAGGGAGTATATTCCTCCTTCACTATGGAGTACCAAAATCACATGGCAAGACTGCCGAAATACCAGTCTTTTAGTGGGAAAGTGTAAAGAACCAGAAAAAAAAAAAACCAACCTGCCTCCCTCCTAAAGCACCCTGAGAAAACCTCATGCACAGGTAGCCATCTCTACTCAAAGGATAAGGAAATGAAAAAGGAGAAAAAAGATCATTGAGAACTTGCTATAAAGCCAACCTGTAGCATCACATGAAAAAAAAAAAAAAAACCCAGACAGAGTTTACTTTCCACCAATGATGTGCATTTGCATTTGATAAATCAGCTAATGTCAGATCATCCTGAGAGTGAAGGTACCAAGATAGTTCATTTATCTCAACTCATTCGCATTTCACTGGTACGATCTGATTGCATGGCTTGGTTTAGAAAGGAAGCTGGAAGATGTGTTTCCCTGGGGCCACAAGATGATGCTGATTCTGAGGCCACATCTGGATTCACCAGAAAAGCTTCCCACAACTTACCAGCCATGTCTGAGGTTAGGAGAGACGATGCACACAGGAACATATGAGTCAATTTAAAGTAAAAACCTTCACTTGAATAGCACAGGAGACAAGACAGGGGTGCCCTCTTTCACCACTTCTGTTCAACATCATCCTTGAAACTCTAGCCAGAGCAATTAGACAGATGGAAGAAATTAAAGAGATACAAATAGGAAAAGAAGAACTCAAGCTATCATTATTTGCCAACAATAGGATACTACACTTAGAGGATCCAAAACATTCCACCAGAAAACTTCTGAAACTAAGAAATGAATTCAGCAAAGTAGCAGGTTATAAAATCAACACCCATAAATCAAATGCATTCCTATACATCAGCGATGAATCCACTGAAAGAGAAATTAGAAAAACTACCCCATTCACAATAGCCTCAAAAAATAAAATAAAATACTTGAGAACCAATCTAAAAAAGAGATGAAAGACCTCTACAATGAAAAACAACAGAACACTGAAGAAAGAAATTGAAGAAGACCTTAGAAGATGGAAAGACCTCCCATGCTCCTGGATAGGCAGAATTAATATTGTCAAATATGGCCATACCACCAAAAGCATTATACAGATTTAATGCAATTTCTATTAAAATCTCAATGATATTCTTTGTAGAACTAGAAAAGGCAATCATGAAATTCATTTGGAAAAATAAGACACCCAGAATAGCCAAAGCAATCCTTAGCAAGAAGAGTGAAGCAGAAGGCATCACAATACCAGACTTCAAAATATACTACAGAGCAATAGTAACAAAGCATGATATTGGCACCAAAACAGACATGTAGACCAATGGTACAGAATAGAAGACACAGAAACAAACCCCCGCCACACACACACACAGTTATCTCATACTAGACAAAGGTGCCAAAAGCATTCACTGGATTAAAGATAGCCTACTCAACAAATGGTGATGGAAAAACTGGAAAGCCACATGTAATAAAATGAAATTAAACTTCTATCCCTCACCCTGCACAAAACTCAAATTAAAGTGGATCAAAGACTTTGGCACTACAACAGAGACTCTGCACCTAATAAAAGAAAACATAGGCCTGAATCTTCACCATATTGGCCTAGGATCTGACTTCCTTAACAAGATCCCTGAAGCTCAAGAAGTAAAATCAAGAGTCAATCAGTGGGGTGGATTCACATTAAGAAGCTTCTTCTCAGCAAAAGAAATAATCAATAACATGAAGAGAGAGGCTACAGATTGGGAGAAAATCTTTACCACATGCACCTCAGATAAAGCACTAATCTCTAGGATATATAAAGAACTCAAAAAACTTAATAACAAAACACCAAATAACCCAATCAATAAATGGGCTAAGGAACTGAACAGACACTTCATAGAAGAAGAAATCCAATCAATCAACAAATATATGAAAAAATGTTCAGCATCTCTAGTAATTAGAGAAATGCAAATCAAAACTACTCTAAGATTTCATTTCACTCCAGTCAGAATGGCAATCTTCAAGACTACAGGCAAGGATAAGTATTGGCGAGGATGTGGGGGAAAAGGTACACTCATACATTGCTGGTGAAACTCCAAATTGGTGCAACCACCCTGGAAAGCAGTATGGGAAATTTCTCAGAAAACTTGGAATGGAACCACCATTTGACCCAGCTATCCCACGCCTAGGTTTATACTCAAAGGACTTAAAATCAGCATACTACAGTGACACAGCCATGTCAATATTTATAGCAGCTCAATTCACAATAGCTCAACTATGAAACCAACCTAGGTGTCCTTCAATAGATGAATGGATAAGGAAAATGTGGTACATATATTCAATGGAATATTACTCAGCTTTGAAGAAGAATGAAATTATGGCATTTGCTGGTAAATGGATGGAGCTGGAGAATGTCATGCTAAGCAAAATAAGCCAATCCCAAAAAACAAAAGGTTGAATATTTTCTCTTATATGCAGTTGCTAATTCACAATAAGGAAGTTGGTGCTAGGGAAGAATAGAGCTACTTCAGATTAGGTAGAGGGGAGTGAAGGGCTAGGAGGGGATATGGGGATAGAAAAAATAGTAGAATGAAACACATTATTACTTTATGTACATATAGGACTGCATGACTGATGTGATTCTACAACATGTACAATCAGAAAAATGAGAAATTATACCTCATTTATGTATGATATATCAAAGTGCATAAATGCATTCTACTGTCATATATAACTAATTAGAACAAATAAAAAAATGATAAAGAAAAAATGATAATATCATAGAAGGTCTATGATTGAGGCTATGATCTTGAGTATGAATCAAATTTGTAAAACTCAAGAAACTCTAAAAATCCTGGGACAAACCTTTCACCAAAGCAATATATTTCACATTTATGAAATTCTCATACCCCATTAACCCAGCTATTCACTCTCAGGAGTCTAACCTAAGGAAATTATGCCTGAAGGAGATGATTTACAGTATAGATGCAATTTGCAAGTAAGGAATCTAAAACTCACATGGCATTAATAAAATTATAGATTTAAGATTAACACAGACAACAGATGAGGAACATCTGAAAAACTAAGTTCAGTTTGAATACATTATAAAATTGAAAAGTCATATTATAAGTACAGAGACCCAAGAGACCCAGAATTCTACTACTATAATAAATCGCATCTTATAGCTGTACTTTTCTATCCATATCCATATCTGTGTATAATATTTACCTAAATATAAATTTAATATAGTCATAATTTTATTTTCAGCTTATTCACATCACATAATTTTTGCACATTTTCTCATGTTGTTATACTTCTGTCACCTAATTTTTTACTTATTTTATTGGTGCATTATAATTATACATAATGGTGGGATTTGTTGTTATATATTTGTACATTCAGCCAGTATCATTCCCAGTATGTCCCCTTTCCCTTTCCTCCTCCCTCCTCCTGGTCCCTTTACTCTACTCGTCTCCCTTTTCCTGAGACCCACTCCACTGCCACCTTTCCCGATACCCACCCCACCTTTCTTTTCCTTTTTCCTCTCTAGCTTCCACATATGAGAGAAAATATAGGCCTCTTGACTTTCTGAGTTTGGCTTCTTTGGCTTATTTGACTTAACATGATGATCTTCAGTTCCATTTATTTTCCTGCAAATTACATAATTTCACTCCTCTTTATGGCTGAATAAAACTCTATTGTGTATGTATAACACATTTTCTTTATCCCTTCATCCACTGATAGACGCCTAGACTACTTCCATAGCATGGCTATTGTTTTCACACAGTTTTTAACAATGTCATAATGACATAATAACCCACCAAGTTACTCCTTGATATACCATTATACCACCTACTTGTGTTAAATATTTAAATCACATCTCATTTCTTTACATTATTTCTAATACTTTGGTTAACTGTCACTTGTTTTCTTAAATTAAAACCTGGTTTTCTTTTAATCTGTGAATCTAATTACATTTCCATAAAAGTTTTCCATGCCCCAGACATGATTATTTTCTTATTTCCTTAGAGTTTCAGTTCAGAGAAGTCAACTGTTGGGTCTATTTTACTGGCATCCAAGTGTATCATCATAGTCATGCATTTCTGTTTAGAAAAGCCAAGATCAATTCTGAAATAGAATCTTCAATGAAATCACATACGTGTGTATGTGTGTATTATGTGTGCACATGTATGTGTTTCTGAACCTTTTACATTATCTTTTATTAGAAATCACACCAACTGATTGCTGAAGGGGAGAAGACAAAGCTCTTGAGAAATATAATAATGAGTTTTGAAACTGTTCTTACCAGCAAAGGAATGAGGGCTGAGGAGAAATCTGAGACAATGACTAAATTAATCTATGGATTCATAATCAATTTCACCAAAACATAATAGCTTAAAGCAAACATTTATTACCTCACAATTTCTGAGGCTCAGGAATCCAGGGTGGATTAGCTGAGTGGTTCTGAGTCAGGGCCTCTGATGCTGTTGCAGTTAAGACATCAAATGGGGCTTCAGGCAAATGAAGGCTGCTGGATCAGCTTCCTCCAAGGCTGGAGGATCAGCTTCTCATTCCCATGGCTGTTGGCTGGAGGCCTCAGTTCCTCACCAGAGGGTCCTCCAGAGGGCTGGCTGAGTACCCTCATGACATGACAGCAGGCTTCCCTCAGAATGTGTGATCTAGGAAAGAACCCCAAATCACAGTGTCTCTCATCACCTAGATTCCTAATTTGAACTCTTTGCTTTTTTTTTTTTTGTATGTTCTACTTACTAGAAACAAGTTACTGAGTCTAGCCCACATTCAAGGGGAAGAAAATTAAGCTCTACCTCTTAAAAAGAGGAAAAAATTTGAAGATACATTTAAAAGCCACCACAGTAACTGCTAAACTGTCAGGAAACAATGAGGAAAGTATGAATTTTACAGTCACACAGAATTTCCCTCAAATTCTGGCTCTGCCAATTTTTGCCTAACATTGAGCACCCTGATCACTTGGTGCGATGTCCTCAGTCTCTTTCTTTATCCCTAAACCAGAGGTTATTTCCTGTCTGCCTACCTCATGGAATTACTATGGGATTCATATGAGATCATGTAATAAGGTGGCTTTGCCTGTCCTAACTAGTAGAATAATAAATAACTATTGAGTATTATTAAGAGCTACCACCAAAACAATGATTCCTCAGGACTATCTAGGTAAAAAAAAAAAGGGGCTTTACTCAAATCATATTCAACACAGATTAAGTAAAAAATTGAACACATTCAAATAACCAGAAGTACTTTAGAAATGGCTGGCAAGAGGGTCTTACATCAGTAGAGCTCTTTTTCTCTCTACCTCCCACTTCCCTTTTTGCACTGGCTTCCTTGTCTCAGTGATGTAACTGACTTTTTCACGTGAGCAGAAAGGTAACTAGAGCATCCCCTCTTACACCACCCTCATAGCTTATTATCACAAAGGTAGAGACCCACCTTTTTTTCTCCCAGCATTCACATTTTACCAGTTAGGGAATTTTCTAATCAACCTTCTCAGCCATATTTGAACCCTACCAGTGCCTTCCCACCATACATCCAAAGCATTCAAAGCCCCTGCCATAGTCTATAAGCCCCTGTGTTTCCTGGCATCTGGCTACCTCTCTGTTCTCATTTCCCATCCCCTGTCCTGACCCTGACCCTTGCTATTCTAGTCACATAACCTTCCTTGCTACAGCCTCAGAGCCTTCAGGCTTACAGCTGCCCTGCCCAGAATGCTTTTCCCTAGGATATCATATCGATTATTCCTTCACTTTGTTGCAGAGATCTTCCATGAACTCACCTCTAGAAATCAGCCCACTATCCCCATCATTCAATCCACTTCCACACTTTTTTTTTTTTTAAGCAGTACTAATCTTATCTGGCACTTCTGTTTACTGACTTGCTGCGTGTCTCCTCCAATTAGAAAATAAATTCTGGAAGCACAGAGATCCTCTTTTGTTCACTGCTATATCATCCACAATAAAACCCAGTGCCTAACAGAGTAGATTCCCCATGACCAGCAGCAGTGAATGAGTGAATGAAAATACCAATCCCGTGACTAAGAAGAAATGTTCTGACCAAAACAAACGCGTGCCTTTTCAGGGGGTGGGGGTGGTGGGGATTAACAAACAGGACAATGAAAACATGGAAGAGAAGAGAGTGCTGGTCTCCCACAGGAGAACTAAGGACAGTTGCCAGAAATAAAGGGAGGGGGTGTGGAACAGACAGAAATCATAACCGTCCACCAGATCACACTTATCCCAATCCCAATCTCATGAACAGCCCTAAATATAAATGACAGGGGGTAGGTCAGAGCTAAGATGGAGCAGATTTTAAAACGTTATATCATACGAGCAAAGGTCCACAGCTAAAAACCACTGTGACATTCATGCTTTTTAAACACACACACACACAAATGCAAAATTTATCACAATGCCTAATAAAAACTGCAACGAGCCCCAGCACTCTGAATTAACGATCATCCGTGAGTGGCACGGCATTAGAAAAGTGAAAGGCGTTTTTTGGGCAAAAGCAGGCATGGAGAGGAAGGCATTAAATCAAACCCGCGGTACCGTGAAAAGGCAAAGGAGAAGTGGAAAGGATAATTTCTCAAAAAGTAACTTTCTGACTGTGAGAATGGATTGATAGTACTATCCGTTCTTTATAGGAAAGTTCTTAACAATGAATTTCCTTGTCAGCATGATCTAATATTGGTTACCAGCTATTACTCTCATTCGTCATGTTCCACATCTGCGCAGCGGTATAAACAATATCAGGGATTTCTTCGGTCGTATTTCACAGTGCTTCTTGGGGGGGTGAGGGGGGGTGGAGAATTTTGTATTCAAGTGAAAACCAAAGTGTTCCAAATCAATCTAGGCTCGTAAAAACTATAAATGACCTGCGCAGATGCCCAGCAGTGCTGTAAAATGTAAGGCTGGTTTGCTGGAAGCCTCCCTTGCTGGAGAAAATTTACTTATCCCTACAATCAGATTTAAATTAGGCTGCTCAAAGAAACCTTCCCACCATACAAAATCCCATTGCTTCTACTCATCACCTGCACTATTCTTCCATCCTCCAAGACAACTCAGCTCTGGTCTCCCTCCTTCTTTGGTCCTATATCATGTAGCTGACATTTATTGAGTGCCTAATATTTCTTGCTAAAAGTTATACAATGTCTCAAATCTTTATGACAATCCCTCAAGGATGGCCTTATCATCATCGTTTTTGGACAAAACCAAGGCTCAGTAATACTGAGTTGGCTGCCCAATGTCTCAAAGTTATTATTTAGAAAAATCAAAAATTCAAGTCTGTTCTGATTCAAAAACTCACACTTTCAGCTCAATCATGTCCGCCATTATTTCTTTCAGATATTTCTTGGATCAGGCATTATGACGGGTCCATTTTTATTCCAATCATCTTAACCATCTTCTGCCACTATAACACAATATCACAGTCTGGGTAATTTATAAACAACACAAGTTTATGTGGTTCATGACTCTAGAGGCTGGGAAGTCCAAGGCATCTTGTGAGGGGCTTTCATGCTATGTCATAATATCCTGGAAGAGCAGGTGAGCATGCAAGAGATGTGGAGAAAGAAGAGAGTTAAACCAGGAAAACCCTCTCCCATGATAATTAATATTCATCCATTCACAACAGGAGCCCTCCTGGCCTAACTGGCCCTTAACAGGCCTACTTCTTACACTATCACAATGGCAATTCAATTTCCACATGAGCTTTAGAGGGGACCTTCAAACAATAATACCAACATTCATTACCTCGTATCTAAATTGCTACAACCACATTTTGATTCATCCCCATAATCTTGGTTTCTTCTGACTCCCCAAAGTCTCCTGACACACTATTATTCTCCTATCAGGAGCCTTAAATATTTCTCCAACTCTTATCAGACCAAGTGCATACAGGTATTTCTGCTAGTCTGCTACTTTAACCAAACTTCCTTCCCCCTTACACCTCTAGATGGGCAAAGCTCTCTGGTTTGGCTCTGCCAGCTTCAATCAGAGTATGCTGCCTACTGTCTCTACCACACTGCCATACTTCTGACACATCCCCAAGACAGAGGCAGGAGAAAGAGAGAAATAGAGAAAGAGAGAGGGGACATGAAGGGAGAAGTATAAAGAGGGGTCAGAGATAGAGGGGAAAAAGTGAGAAAGACAGGTTTGGAGAGAAGGGGAAAGAGAGAGAGGAAGAGAAAGAAGAAGGTAGACAGAGAGAAAGATAAGAGAGATGAGCACTAGAGAGACACAGAAATAGACACAGATGATATAGACAGGGTCAGAAAGAGACTGTTTTAATCAGCTTTTTCATTGCTATGACCAAAACACCTGACAAGAACAATTTTAGAGAAGGAAAAGTTTATTTTGGGGTTTCCGGGTTTCAGAGTTCTCAGTCCATAGATGACCAATTCCATTGCTCTGGGCCCAAGGTGAGGCAGAACATCATGGCAGAAGTGTGTGGTGAAGGATATCAGCTAAGGACCTGCAACCAGGAAACAGAGAGAGACCACAAAGCACATCCCCAGGAACGCATCTCCTCCAGCCAGCCCCCCAACCTCCCTTCAGTTACCACCCAGTTACTCGCTACCAGAGGATTAATTCACTGATTAGGTTAAGGTTCTCATAACCCAAACATTTCAACTCTAAACTTTCTTGCATCTTTTCACACATGAGTTTTTTGGTGGGACACCATATATATAAACCATACCAGACTCAGACACCAAAGCACAAGCAAAGAGACATAGGAATAGAGGCAGACATAGTAGCACACATAGAGACCAAGACAGAGACACATAAACACACACACACACACAAGTCTTCCAAGAGTTTCTCATGTTCTCATGTAATTGTCACAATCATCTTAGAAGATATGTATTATTATTATTATCCCCATTTTATAAAGGAGGATTGGAGGCTCTTAAAGATAAACTCTCTCTGCTCATAAATGGAATCTTTCAAAACAAGCTATGCAACCCTCAAGTCCATGACTGTGTACACAGCAGTTTTCACCTGGTAGTGATTTTGTGCCCCAGGGACACTTGGCAATGTTTAAAGATAAGTTTTATGGGGGGAGGGGTGAAGTAAGGATACTACTAACACCCAGAGGGCAGAGTTCGGAGATGCAGCTGAACATCTCAAGATGCACAAGACATCCTGCCCTATCAAAGAATCATCTGACTCAAAATGTCAATAGTGTAGCCATTGGAAAACCCTGGTGCGAGCACATAACCTGATTTTAACACTCAGTTTTTCCATGTAGTCTCTAGTCTACACCATTCCCTCCCTCCAAGACATCCAAATCACCTGCAGAATGTATTTATTCATTAACACAACAAACATTTGCTGACAGCCTCCTAATTAGATGTGGAGGCACTGATACAAAAAAAAAAATGTGGACTAAGATATGATTCTTCACAGTTTCCTACAAAAAGAGATATGTAAATAAAAAATTTCAAGACCACCTGCCAAGAGCTATGATAAAGATACAGGCTAAGGGCCTTGGGAACATAAGCAAAGAGCACAGAACTCAGGAAACACACGCCTGTAACCCCTAATCCTCTATCTTAAAACCTCAATGCTTCTGCAAACTGAAAAGTTTTGAAAAAGAAAGATTTCTTTCCCTTGAAATGTAGCTCTGAAATCATTTGTGGCAAAACCCAACCTGAACTGAAGTGAGTCTCAACAGCAGTGATCCTACCCATCATAAACACCTCTGCCGTTCTTCACCATCCTGGTTAACTTTGGGTTTAGATACACTATGAAAATATCAGAAAGGACAAAATATATGCCAAGGAATAGCAGCAAGAAGGATAGATATCATCATCGTGCCCAACAGCACAGAAAGCATAGTCAATGCAAAAACTTAATCAAAGTCTGTATGTAAGACACCTACCAATGAATGGACGTGGAAGAATCTACATGACTTTTAAAAAAGAGATGTGTGGGAATTTCACAGTGGTTATAATGACCAGGCACTAATGACAACTGGAAAAACATAGTAAAGCAAAGCAGTGAAATTGGCCAAATTATATTCTTATATTGTGTGCATGTACAAATATGTAATAACAAATCCCATCAATACGTACAATTGTAATGCACCAACAAAAACGGTGAGGAAAAAATATGAAGATCTTGACAGTGTGTTGCACATATTTTTGCTTATCAAAGAGTGGACATGTGCTGCTGGGCGCGGTGGCTCAACCCTGTAATCCCAGCACTCAGGGAGGCTGAGACAGGAGAATCGCGAGTTCACAGCCAGCCTCAGCAACAGCGAGGCACTAAGCAACTCAGTGAGACCCTGTCTCTACATAAAACACAAAATAGGGCTGGGGATGTGGCTCAGTGGTCGAGTGCCCCTGAGTTCAATCCCTAGAACCAAAAAAAAAAGAAAGAGTGGACATGTGCCACTGACTAGGTTTTTGGTCTTGAAACATGCCAGAATATATTTTGAAGATCTGGACATACACAGGAACTGTGAATATTTAGAATGTCAGCTGCAGAAAAGTTACATATGGAAGAGTGAAAGACACCTGAAAAATCAAAGGTGAAGAGGGTGCTGGGTATTGTGCAAGTTACCTTGATACATTGGCTAGGATCACATCTATGGAAACCATAGTCCCGAACCAAATCACGGAGCTGATAAAAAGAGTTCTGAATTGGCACTGTATCAGAAAAGCAGTACCAAACAAGAGCACCACGAGGTCTTTAAGTGTGCTAAGAAACAGGTTGTTTTTGCTTGGAAAGGTCAAGACCATAGACAGCTATGAGGGAGGAAATGGCAGTAACCAAAAAAGACTGCATTCAAGAAGATACAACACAGATGAACCCTGAAAACATAACACTTACTGAAAGAAGTCAATCACAAAAGCCACACGTTCAATCATTCCATTTATAGGAAATATCCAAAATAGGAAAATCTACAGAGACAGAAAGATGAGTGGTTGTCACTGGACATAGGTAGAGGGAATAGGAGATGATACTTTAAGGGTATATTCTATTTTGATCAAGGATCAAAGGGTAACAAAAATGTTCAGAAATTAGTGATGATGGTCACACAAATCCATATATCCTAAAAACCATTGGATTGCAGTGTTTAAACTGCTGTATGAAGCATATCTCAATAAAGCTATTAACAGATGGAAAAAACAAGATAATCAGTATTTTTTCTGACATATTCAATAATACTTTGCATTGGTGGCATATGTCAGACTGGAAGAGTTGCAAAATATTATTGTTTCTGGCTGTGTTTGTATCCTTTTTGCCAAACTTCTTCAAAAAAAATAATAAAGTTGTTGATGCTTAGTTCCCCAAAACACAATACATAACACAGCCCCATGACCAAGTAATTCTATGCTTCATGAAGGACAAGTATATGTCCCTTAAATTTTAATTCTATACTTGCTATATTAAACAAGGAACCAAGGAATTCAAAATTCCATAGAGCTTTGTCATTTACACAGTTGTTAATGTTGGAACAGCGTTGGTAAGTCAACAGTAACAAACGTTTGGCACAGATTTTGACAAAGAACTTGCATGTAAAGATTCTGAGGGACTTCAAGTCTCTTATGATAAGATCCAAAATCATCTTGCTGGCCAAAAGAATCATGGACAGCTGGTCTTGAAACACTTGTATTTGTCAATGAGCAAGAAGAGATCAGGGCAGTTCACCAAACAGGCAGTTCACTAAACTCACAAGCTACTTCCTGAGTTTACGACAAAACTTATAGCACTAGGAAAAGACTTTTAGAGCTGGAAGGTGGCAGGCCCAGTAGTTTACTTCTATAATGCCAGTGACTCAAGAGGCTAAGGCAGGAGGATCACAAGTTCAAGGCCAACTTCAGCAACTAAGTAAGGCCCTAAGCAACTTAGCAAGACCCTGTCTCAAAATAAAAAAATAAAAGAGGTTGAAGATGTGGCTCAGTGGTAAAGCACCCTTGGGTTCAATCCCCAGTACCAAAAATAAATAGGTGGAGATGTCAGGTATTGTGGTAGTTTATGATTTGAGAATCCTGTCTCTGGTTCATCATCAAATATCAATACTAGTAATATCTTTTTCAAACAACCAGAATTAAGTAGCATTTTACTCAATGTATAAAACAGAAGTATTTGATGGACATTTTCAAATCTATATATGTTTAACATTTTTATGGAAAGGTTTTCTTAAAAATAGAGCCCATATTTATCAATGTCTAGCCTATGTATTATATTTCACTTTACAATTTTTATTAGATGCATAAATATTAAAAATGATTTTAGATCCTATCCCATTTAATGTGGAAATTCATATATTTTATAACGCCAATTGCCTCTGGGCATAATGGTGTAAGCAAATTCATTTCTTTTCTAAAATGCAAGTGTTTCTAACTTCTAAAATATATCCTGCCCTGAGAGTTTTGGATAAAGAATTGTGAACCTAATAAGCAACTTTCCCATAAAAGTTTTATCCACTACCTTTTCTGCAAAATGAATTATCTTAGGAGATTTTAAAATATTGAACTACTGTTGCATTGCCACAGCAAGGCCTACTCTACCACTTCTGCCTTGCTGTATTTCATTTCTGATGTCTCATTTAATGTTACATCTTTATTCAGCAGTAAAATTTATCATTGGCTTGCTTTTATTGTGATTGTTATCAGATTTGGAATGTCAAACTCATAATGCCTTTGTATCATCAAAGCTAAAGCAGAACTCAGCTGTGTACCTACCTGGTCCTTATACCTTTCCCTTTTCTCATTTTGTGCTAACATGTATTCACTATACAAATGAATGGGCTTTGGTGTTATATTTCTATCCATGCACATGGCATGCCCTGTTCAAAGCCAACCTCTCTTTTTCAACCCGTCCCCCACATCCTTCTCAATCTCTAGTAATCACTTTTCTACTTTCAAGTCATCATTTTTCAGCTGCCACATATGACAGAGAACACACTTGTCTTTCTGCGTCTGGCTTATTTCACTTAACATAATGTCCACCAGTTCCATCCATTTTGCTGCAAATGACAAAATTTCATTCTTCTTGATGGCTAAGTAATACTCCACCGTGAGCATTTTATTTATATATCCATCTATTGACAGTCTCCTAGGCAATTCCATATCTTAGCTGTTGTGCACAGTGCCACAATTAATATGGCATGAAGGTGTCTCTCTGGTATGATTTCATTTCCTTCATATATGTCCTCAAAGTGGGATAACTGGATCAGATGATGGATCTAGTCTCAGTTCTATTGAGGAAACTCCATACTGTTTTCCATAATGGCTGTGCTAATTTACATTCCCATCAACAGCATATAAGTGTTCCTTTTCATTCACCAGCATTTGTGGGGTTGTTTGTGGGTTTTTGTTTGGCTGGGGTTTTGTTGTTGTTGCTGCTGTTGTTTAGCATAAGCACTGCGTTTAATAAAGAGATGAGCTAGTGCGCGAGTAATTCAAGTCCTGCCCCAGATGTAGGATCCTAGAGACAGGAAATTCAGCCAGGAGACTGACACCTAGCCTGCACAGCCTCCTTGGGGCACTAACTAGGAGGCATCTCGGCCATCTGACTATGTCCCCCATTGGTAGGGCCTGGACAGAATTCTCACTACTGCCCTGGCCCCGCCCCATAGTGACCCTGGCTCCTCCCCCCTAACATTTAACCCTCTCCTGGCAGGAATGTAGCGGAAACAGAGGAGCGAGGTGGTAGGAGATCAGTGCAGAGGACCGATGCCCAGGTCCAGTGGATGCGGTCAGTGGACCGGCCCCGGGAGCGGAGCGGCAGCACCCTCTGGAAGTGGGTGATCTACATCATCTCTTGGCTCTCAAGGGCCACCTCTGGGGAGAGAGGGCACTGTCAGCAGTGGGAAAGAGATTCCCTGACTCCCCCCAGTTCCAAGCCACCCTCTCCCATCTGGCCCTGCCCCTCATCCCAATCCAGCCCAGCTGCAGTGCGCCATGCACAAAGCAGTTTACAGGGCCAAGGAAGTCTTAATCTTCAGTGGACCCACAAAGCAGCATACACCCTCAACATAACCCTGTCTACACTGAGGGAAATGCTGCATATGAGATCATGGTGATCCAGACAACACATGACCAAAGACCTGGTTTGGTTTTTTAATAATGGTCATTGGAACTGGGGTGTGATGCTATCTCATTGTAGTTTTAATTTGCATTTCCCAGATGGCTGATGAGATTGAGTATTTTCTCATATGTTTCTAGCCATTGTTAGTTCTTCTTTTCAGAAATGTCTATTCAAAACATTTGCCAATTTTTAAATTGGACTACTTGGAGTTTTGTTATGATTTTGAGGTCCTAATATATTCTGGATGTTAACCCTCTATCAGATGAATAACTGACCCATTCTACAGGTTGTCTCTTCACTCTGTTGACTGATTCCTTTGCTTTTCAGTTTGATGGAACCCCATTTGTCAATACTTATTTTTGTTTCCTATGTTTTTGGGTCCTACCTGGAAAATCACTGCCTGTACCCAATGCCTTGAAGTGTTTCCCCTGTGATTTCTTCTAGGTCTTACATTTAGGTCTTTGATCAAATCTGAGTTGCTTTTTGCACCAAGTGAGACAGGGTTCTAGTCTATTTTTTATATATGGTTTTTCCCTGCACTGTTTTTTGGAATGGCTGTCCTTTCTCCAATGTGCATTTTGGGTACCTTTGTTGAAAATCCACTGTGGATGTTTATTTCTGGGATCTCTATTCTGTCCATAGGTCCGGGTGTCTGTTTTATGTGGATGTCATGGAACTCTGGTTACTATGGCTCTATGCAGTAGGTCTCAACATCAGGTACTGTGATACCTCTAGCTTTGTTCTGTGTGCACAAGATTGCTGAGGCTCTTCAAGGTCTTTTGTGCTTCCACATGAATTTCAGGATTGCTTTTCCTAGTTCTGTAAAGAATGCCATTGGTATTTGGTCATGGATTATATGGAATCTCGATTAATTTGAATACTATGGTCATTTTAACAATATTAATTCTTCTAATCTACGAACATGGAAGATCATTCTCTTTTGTGTCTTCTTTCATTTCTTTCATCACTGTTTTATCGTTTTCATTGTGGAGATCTTTTGCTTCCTTGGTTAAGTTCATTCCTAGGTAATTTTTGCAGCTATGGTGCATGGGGTTGCTTTCACAATTTCTTTCTCTGCAAATTCATTATTAGTATATAGAAAAATTGCTTAATTTTGTATGTTGGTTTTGTATCCTGCTTTGGCAGGAGGTTTAGATGAGATGGTAGTACAGAGGTGCCTTTCCACAGGGCTCTGTAAGTGAGAAGAACAAGGACAGAAAAGGAAGAGCTCTTCCAAAGACAGAAACAGAGGAAGAGTTCCAGGAATCATGAAGAGGGTGACCGAAAAGCTAACCCACATAGAGAAGAAGAAAGGTAACACAGAGAAAAGCACAAGCCATTCACAAATTCAACCCAGGACCCTTTATTGGGGAGGGGTACCTCAACGCTAAACAAAAGATAAAGGAGAATGCAGACTGGACACTGTGGCTGCAGGAGAAACCCAAGAATCTTACAAGTTTCAAATCTAGCACAGGAAGTTGATCTGAGAGAAGCTCTTTCTGTGTGGCAAACTTGCTTTAGAGAAGGAATCATTGCGTTGGGCAAATTGTCAGAGTATGATGTCCAGGGTTGATCTTGACAAGGAAGGGCCCTAATATTAGGGACTGAGCTACTATGGGGCTCAGATAATACAGAACAACCATAGTGCAGAGTCTATGGAGACACCTCACTACAACGACAGAGTGAGGTGGCCATGGGTAATAGTTGTGGAGAGGGGCAGGGTCTTTCACAAATCCACTGGAGGCATAAACAGCAGGAAACATGAGCTGTGAAGGACAGAGTGGTTGGTGGTCCTGCCCTCTGTGAGGAGTGAAACCAGCCATGTGTGGTTTCCCACTCTGACACTAACAAGCACCTGAGCATGGAGGCAGGGACAGTGGGAATCACAAGAATCCTATCTTTGGTCTGACACTGGCTGGAGTCCACACATGGCTGGTCATGCTTTTGGTCTAAGAGAGTAAGAACCCTGATCTCTTTTTTTAAATATTTTTTTTAGTTGTTGATGGATCTTTATTTTATTCATTTATTATTTATATGTGGTGCTGAGGATCGAACCCAGTGCCTTACACATGCTAGGCAAGCACTCTACCACTGAGCTACAGCCCCAGCCCCAGTACCCTGATCTCCTGGTTCTCAAGGGCAGTAACTCCATTCCTATCTGTGTAGTAAGACACGTCCCCTACAGTGAGGGCACCCTGTAGCCTTAGGTCACAGTCACTCTGCTGGGCCAAGTTGGGTTTGCAAAGAAGCTAATTCTCCAAATCACTGCAGTGGAATGCCTATAGAGGCCCAGAGATGGGAATATGCAGGGACTTCTGACTCCTAGAGCAATTGCTCACTTCCAAGATAGCTCCTGGGTACGACATCCTGGGGATTCACTGGATGATGTGAGATCCTTTTCAAAAGCAAGGACATTGTGCAGATTTCAGATTACTTCTGTGGTCTACAAGCCTGTGAGGACTGCCAGCATCCACGCTGTCGCAGATTGCTGGGATTCTCTCTATTGCCTACATCCCTACAAAGGGAGACTCTCCGTCTTCCAGTGTAGAGTCAGAGTAGCAAGGTATCTTGTTTCTATTTTGACGTCGTTGTCCCAGGTCTCTGAATCTTATAATGCTCCAGTCTCTTTCTTGCCAATTTCCACTGTTGGACAGCTTTTCTCCTTAAAATGAAGCTATATAATTCTTCTTTGTAGAGGAAGAGGGGAATGCTGAGTGCCTCTACTCCACTATCTTGGATTCTCCTCATATTATTTTCAATGGCAAATTTTTCAATCCTCTCTTCAGTCTCTTCTATAGTCATAAATATAGTCCTGTTCTCTATATTTTATGAGTCAAGCTTAGTAATATTTATTTTGAAAAAAAATCACAAGGAGCTGAGGTTGTGGTTCAGGGGTAGAGTGCTTGTCCAGCATGTGTAGGGTGCTGGCTTCGATCCTTAGCACCACATAAAAATAAATAAAGAAATTGTGCCCATCTATAACCAAAAAAGTTTTTTTTAAAAAAAAAATCACAATTTCCCCCATGTTTATAACAATATTTAATGTGTGACTATTCTCTTACTAATAATCCTTACTTTTTCATTCATATCCTTTTTCTCTGTTTCAGCTTGTAAAAGTTTTTTAGTGTTTTATTGATTGACAAAGGAACCCGCATTTGGCTCTGTTTTTTTCTACTTTTCTTAAAGTTCTGTTTGTTTTCTCTCCCATTAATTTCAACAACAAATTTTTTATTTATTTTTATTTATTTTGTTTGGAGAGTGTGTGTGTATGTGTGTGTGCTGCTGGGGCTTAAACCTAGGTGGAGTCTCGCACGTGCTAAGCAAGCACTCTGCCACTGAGCTACATCCCCAGCCTCAACTTTATTATTTCTTTATTTATTATTTAGTATTGTTAACTTTATTATTTCTCTCTCATTGCTTTTTCATTTGTTTGTTTGGTTGTTTACATATCCATTCTAAGATAAACAGTAAGTTCAGCTTTTGTCTTCCTTAAATAACACTGGCATTTAAAGCTACAAATTTTTCTCCCATTAAAGATTTTGTTGTATGCCATAGGTATAATATAGTTTTATTATTTTCCTTATAGCTGTTAATTTTATTTTCTATTTAATCAAAATCGTATCTAAGAATATGTTCATTAATTTCCTGAGAGGTTTTTTAATCTAAATGTAATGACTTGTGCTTAGGTATTTTATACAGTCCTATAACATATCTATTTTGTAAAAATTGTGGGGGGGTTTGATCAAATACATAATAAGCATTGTAGCTGTTTTATAACAGGAGAAAACTCTATGCTCTTTAAGTGAGGGATTAAAGGTTTTCTCTATAAGTGTTTTTTTAAGACCTCCACATCATTTATTTCTATAAAATCTATCCCTTCTTGAAAGTGCTATGCTGAAATCTAGTATGATGGTGATTCTTTAAGTTCCCTCTGTATTTCTAGTAGTTTTTGCCTGAAACATTTACCTACATATAGATTTATAGTAACCATATCTTCTTGATGAATTGTGCCTTTTTTATTATAGCATGATGTCTGTCTCTTGGCATTCAGGGCTTTCAATGACAAATTCCACCAAACATGGTAATAATAGTGTTTTCTTTTCTCCTCATTTGCTTCCCTCCCCTTTCTCTATTCCATGGTTTTCACACTATATTATTATATGTGCATGCATGTTTAACCCAATCCATTAATGGATTTTGTACTGATGAACCTACCTGATAGCATCTGTCCTTTTAATGAGCACATTTAGTGCAACATCAACTCACATAATAACTGAAACATTTTATTCTATTTCTTCCCTGTAATTCTATGTTGTAAGTGATTGTTTTGCGTGTCCCCTTTATCTTGCCCTGTTTTCTCTGGTTTGATCCAGTCACTCACTATTCCTTCCATTCTTTCACCCCTTGCTAACTGGCAAGGTCTACCTCCTGTTTCAGTTTCCTTCCCTTCTCTAACATAAATATATTTAGAACCATGGCAGAACTCTAGAAAGTGGAAATACTGAACACCTACCCAAGATTCATCTTTAGGTTAATTAAGGCTGGTTACTGCTATCAAAACAATTAATCTTCATTGTAGTCTTATAACCAACAGTAAAAATGGTGAGATTTGCCTCATATTCTCTTAGACTTTCCTTAATTTGCTATCTTTCACCTTCTGCTCCTCCGTGATTTAATGTGAAACTTGAGAAAGTTACCTGAATGATGTATTATGAATCTCCTCCTCTGTGAAATGGCTGTAATAATACCTAATGTACTTTGTGCCGAGCGTATGAGAATTAAATGACACCACAGCTATAAAAGCTTGTTAATAAAGACAAAACTATAAGTATAATAAAAAACTGAGTTCTACTTATCCCCAGGCATATTCTTCAGGACACTAGTCTTGCAAGAGAGTTGGAGGGGAAAAAATCTGAAAATACATTTGGAAAGAATGTCACCCATTTTTTCTCTTGAAGGTACCAAATGCATGTGAAAATAGTTAAAGCTCTAGGAGGTTCTAAAGTTTGAAAGAAAACCTTCTGATTACAGCTGGGCACTAGACTTAGGCAGAATTCAGTTTCATTCTCAGCACATCCATTTATTCGTTGTGAATTCTGAGTGGGTTACTTAAACTTCCCGAGCCTCCATTTTCTCATTTACCAAATGCAAATGAAATAATTCTTGCCTCATAAAATTGTTGAGGAAATTCAAAGAACCAATGCATGTAAAATACTTTTAGCATCGTGCCTGGCACATTTACCATACCCAATAAATGGTAGCAATGATTAATTTTGTCTTGTGCATTCTAATAATATTAAAATCTACCTGTCTCAACTTTTTTCATATTCTTTTGGCCATAGAACCTCTTTTTTCTTTATGATACATTAACTTATAATTCCTCTTGGCACTCCACTGAGAAAGCTCTTCCTCAGCTAAAATAACATGTTTGGCTCCTTTCTCTCTCCCTTCTTAACTTTACGATGTCTAACCTTCGTTAGTCTTAAACTAACAAAGAGAGAAATCATTCCATTGCCTCAAGAAGTGAGAGGATCCTTCCTAAAAATGAAAAACATTTCCAGCAACACAGGACAATATGTAATTAAATGCCTCTGAGTGAATCTGAGGACAAGACCACAGAGGTTCAGAGAAAGGAGCAGTCACAGGAGGCAGACATGTCAAAGGGCAGCATCATGGGAAATGAGATTCTTGAGATGAAGGAGGACTTAGGAACCTGAGGAAGACATGAGTATTAGGGAGAAGAAAATCAAATTTTGTTAGTGCACGCAAGGACTTTCAACATGTACCTTTGTCCTGGAACACAAGGGAACTTAAGCTTTTCCCCATGCACCAGCTACATGACCTAGCTGATTGTCCCCACCAGCTGCACTGCCCTAAGTCAACAGGAGTCACGCCTCCTCTGGTTGCTGACCACTTTGATTCCAAAAGAAAACCCGTGGGGGCATATGGCCAGTGGATTTATCGCTTTCTTCCCTAAGCCTGTCTGATCCCTTACTCCCATACATCAGGGGGATGGTAAAATTTAGAATCCTGTGAATCAAGGACATGTTTAACCACTTTGTCAAAGTTTTAGGATAAGAAAAGCCAAAATATTTGGATTCACATGCCAATTCCTGATCAATTATTAGTGGCTACCCAAAGCATCATGCTGAGAAAATGAGGTCCCATCTGAGCTCAGCAAGGAAAGGGACTGTGGGCTTAGGGGTTAGGGCTGCCTGCTGAGAACACAGGAGGGAAGAGTGTCACTCAGCTCTCTGAAACCAAAGTAACAGGGCCTACCGGTCCTTTCCTCCAAGTTCTACTGTGTATCTACTGTGGGCTTAGGCAATAGAAGCTCCAGAGGGGAGAAGAGGAAGGAGGAATTGTTCTTCCTTCTCTACCATGACACCTGCGCAAATCATTCATGATGCTTAGCATTGCTGAAGAAGCTAACAAGAAGGATAGGGTAGAAAAGAAGGGTGCCAAGAGCAGCCCATTCAGCTGGCCCCTTCCTGACTGCCTGGAAACAAGATTCATAAACCTGCTTAAAAATAAGCCAGGGCTCCTTATATAAAGGGATAATGCCTGATTCGTCTTGGCTATGGTTTGTACATTCCCTCTGAAAATCATGCTTGGATTTAATTGCCAGGTGAATCAGTCTTCCTCCCTTCTGCAATGGGACAATACAACAAGAAAAGCCCTTGTCACATGCCAGTGCCATGCCCTTGAGCTTCCTAGACTCCAGTACTATAAGCTAGATAAATCTGTGTTCATTATAAACTACTTAGCCTCCAGTATTTTGTTATAGTAACAGAAAGTGGACTGAAACAATAACAAAAGTGGACTGAGACATATGTATCTTGCTCACAAAAGGCACATAACAGTGCTTCAACTCACCAAAAGACCCTGCCCACTTATACTGAAATCTTCAGGTCTCCAGTACTTTTTCCTATATTTATCTTAATAGTAGCCTCTCTGTGAGACCTCCCCATAACCTTTCCAGGAAAAAGGAATGAAGTTTTCTCTTAGCATCTTTGTATCCCCATTGCTTCTCATTGAAAAATATGTGAGGTTTACATTTATATCTAGGTCTTCTTAGAAATTCCATCCTGGGTGGAGAATGTGCTTTATTTCTCTCTGTGCTTAACCTCAAGTCTGGCACATGACTGTAGTTCAATAAATGTGCATAAAGGTATTGATTTTTTAAATGAACTGATCAATTATTCAAAACTAGGAATAAGGAAACTCCTAGTGGAAAGTACTATGCTTGCTTTTGAAGTGGAAGAATGTTTAGAGGCTAGATTTTATAGGATTCTATGATTTCATTCAGATTGAGAGATAGGAAAATAAGAAACTGAACTGAAAAAGCATATAAAGCTGAAGAAAAGAATGCGATAATTATCACCCCTCATCAAATCAAGGTATGACATAATTCTCATGATGCTCAAAATTATAAAAGGTCTAATAACAAAGGGCAAGTTAGTCGGCTATTTGTTGCTGTGACAAAACAACATATAGGAGGAAAGATGTATTGGAGCTCATGGTTTCAGAGGTTTCAGTCCATGGTTGGTTGACTCCATTGCTTTGGGACTGATGAGACAGAATATCCTGACAGCCAGGAGGCTGGGAAGGAAGGTAGTGGATGGAGGTCAGGGATAAGACATAGGCCGCTAGGGCACACTCTTAAGGACTCACTTCTTTTAATTGGGTCCCACCTCCCACAGTTTCTCCCACCTCCCAATAGTCCATTCAGCTATGCATCCATCAGCAGATTTGCACATCGATGAGCTCAGAGCCCTCATGATCCAATCACTTCCCAAAGCCCCACCTCTCACCTCTGCTGCATTGGGGACCAAGCCTTCATCACAAAAGCCTTTAGAGGACGTTACAAATCCAAACTATAACAAAAGCCGAAAGTAAAAACTGGTGCATGTCCAGAAAACATACAATCTGGTTTAGAATTTGCTAAATTAGCTCATAAACCTGTTTTTTTTTTACACAGTCTAAAATAATAAATTCTTGGAGATTGTTGCTGTCATCAATTGTTTTAAAACTTGGAATACATAAAAAGCATTTATAAAATAATATATATCAGTGATAAAAGACCATGCAGATGGCTTGGGATGGAGTGTAAGTGGAATCAACAAATTGAACAGAACTTAACTTTAAATGGAAATTTATTAGAAAAAATTATCTCTAATACTGGAAATATCCATGCCTGCCAGAATTATAAAAATCTGGACATCCTACAGACATCCATCTCATATTGTTGTTGTTGTTGTTTTGATTTCTGTAAAATTGCTTTCTGAAGTTAGTTTTCTGCTCAGTATAGTTATGACATGTCATCCATTCAATAACATAGCACTGAATTTTAAGAAAAAGTTAATGCATTTGGATATCCAAAGTGTCAAACTGATTCCTTTTCCTATCCTGAACATTTACCTTTCAGATGAGATTTATCTTTCCCTTGCCAAGTATGGATTTTTTTTAAAAAAAATCAAAGAACTTGAAGCTATTCCATAAAAGAAAAATACTTCAGGAACATTATCTGTGACTGTATTCTGAAATACGAAGCCCAGCTTGGACACAGCCTTCAACTTCTACTGATTTTTTTTTCCCACAGGTCATGACCACTAACCAGATCCATCTCCAACCTCCTATCAAACAGAAAGTAGTTCAAGAAAAAGGGCTTAAAGAGGTTAAGAAATCATAAAGGCCCACAGTTGAATCCAGACCCAAAGGAGGCCTCTAACTTCTCCGTTAGTCCAAACTTCCTTCTGCTATAGCATGTTGACCACCCTCTACTTACCAGACCCCAAGGAAACATTCCAGACAACCACAGAATAAAGTTGCTTTGAATGTTATTTACTTTTTTTGCTAATAATGCTTAATCACTCTATTGTATTCAATAGAATACAATATTAACATCCCTACAACACAAATTTAGATCAGTTTTGATTATTATTGTATTCTCTAGCATCTGGAACAATGGCTAGCACATAGCAGAAACCTATTAATTGAGTCCCTTTTACTTATTGAGAGCTCACCACCAAGTGTTCAACCCAAGTACATATTTCATTTAATCCTCAAAACAGTGTTATGAACTGAATTATGTCCCTACTATTCCTTGCAAGTTTACATATCAGAGCCATAATCCCTAATCAACTATATTCAGAGATGGGGACTTTAAGAAGGTAATTAAGACTAAATAGATCATTAGAGTGGGGCCCTAATCTAATAGTTATCAGAGACCTAATAAGAAGAGAAAGAAAAAAAAGTGATCATACACACACAGAAGAAAATCTACGTGAGAACACAGCAATAATGTGGCCATCCACAGCAATAATGTCCCATCAGAAACTAACCAGGTTGGCACCTCAATCTCAGACTTCCAAACTCTAGGAGAATGAGAAAATTAGCTTTGGTTGTTTAAGTTACATGATCAGTGGTATGTTGTTATAGCATCCCTAACTGATTAATACACACTATGCAAATATTATTTTTATCTCATTATTCAAATAAAGAAACAGAGAGATTGAGAAACTTCAGGGGCTGGGGTTGTGGCTCAGTGACAGAGTGCTTGCCTAGCATGTGTGAGGCACTGGGTTCTATCCTCTGCACCACATAAAAAATAAATAAATAAAATAAAGGTATTGTGTCCATCTATAGCTAAAAAAATACAAAAAAAAATCTTAAAAAAAAAAAAAAGCCTTCATTAGTGTTACCACTGCTATCTCTGAGTTTTCATAAGGGTGGTGGTTACACAATGGGTGTTGATACAGGTAGATATAGTTTTTAACAGATTTCTACATGCAATAAATAGAACTATCTTAGGTGTCAATGAGAAAGTACAAAAATAAAAATAAAAAAGGAAACTGTGGCTTTCCATTCCAAGATGGCAACACTGGTTCTGGTAATGGTGCCCCACTGAGTGGCATCTTGACCAGAGATGGAGAAACCTTAAGAGTCCAAAAAGGATCCCATGTGCCTAGCACCACTCAGAACAGCAAACTGCCTTTGGAGTCTCCCATTTAAATAAGTGCTGTGGTTGGGATATAGTATCCTCACACCACCTTCATGCAGAATCTGGGACCTTCCTCCTTTCAGTGTGAGATGGAAGTCAAAAAAATCCCTGTTTGGGAGAAGTAGAAGGTCATGGAGTAATCAAAAACAACCCAAAGACAGAAGAACAATTGACTTTTACATAAGCACAATTCACATTCACCAACAAATCAGTGCTTGAGGAACATTAAACAATAATCTAGGATCCAAGCAAACACTACCATATGACCTTTAAATATGGCCGTAATCAAAGCTTGGGAAAAAAGACAATGCTTCTTTTCTCAGGAAACTTTCAGAAGCTTTCCAAAGGTAGGAAGCTGGCATTCCTACATCTGCACCCATATTCCTCAGACTTGACTCTGTGGCAAAGCCAAAAGAAAAAAATCTCATGCCTGAAATGCATACTCTGAAGAGGTGGGGCAAGGAGATGGCTGAAGAGAACCAATAAAAACAGAGAAGCCAGTCTTCCACAGTGGAAGCTCACAAAATCCAATAGGACACACAACTGCCTTGTGGAAACTAGGAGAAATTGCTGTTGACAAGAACCCGAGAAATTATTTTAGATTTCATACCCTTGCACATGAAAACCAAAGAGGACAGTACAATATCACTTAGCAAAATAGCTCACAAATGCAGCATTCTGATAAGGACCTCCAGCCACCTTCAAGGTCCAGCTGCCCAGAGATCTAATGCTATGAGTTGCTAAAATATCTTGGCTAAAAGCAGATGTTTACAGGAAATGTAAGTCCTAATAGCTAAAGAATTATATGCTAGCTCACCCTAATAGCAGTGAGATTCTGCATTTTCATTTGGAATTAAGGAAATAAATGTCTCTGCAGTCTAACATTATGCCAGATCCTGTATCACACAGCCATGGAACTGGCATCCTTGATTTAGCAATATTGTGCTCAGAGAAGGGAGGCATCCGTCTTTCCGGTATACTTTTGTAGCCCATTTGAAAGTGGAGAACTGAACTGAAGAGCCTCTTAGAGAGGAAACTAAGAGGGAACAGGACTTATCACTGTGATTATGCTGTTATACCAAGCTGCAAACTTGCCAAATGGAATCTGCAAATTAGAAATGAGGCCTCAACCACAAACGCATTGCAATCTGTACCTCCCTAGAGACTCAACTAACATGATATTGTTATCATTACAGAGACACGAGGTCCTGAAATAATACTATCTTATTTTCACTCGATATAATTTAAACTAACCTAACTCACTGAAAAGAACTTGAAATATTATGTTTTCAATAAAGTTTGTTAATATATTGTTAAGGAAACCATTCAAATGTTATCTTAGTCCTCCCCACATCTCTCTTTTGACCTAGCTCTCGCCAGGCAGAATTGGGAAGGTTTTTGTCCATAGTGGGTAGTAGAGCAGACTGAGAGCACAGGCTCGGGAGTTGGAATGCCTAGGTTCAAATCTGATAAGAGTGCCACGTGTGGCTATTGCAAACTTGAAATATGACAGATACTTTAGGATCTTATTTTAAATACTTAATTTTAATTTTCATAGTTTCATATGGCTAGTGGTGACCTTCTTGGAAAGCACAGCCCTCTACCCTTTATTCACTAGCTAAGGGTCTCTGGACATAAACATTTTCTGGATTTCAGTTTCCTCACCCCAGAAATGGAGATTAAAATGCTCCCTTGTAGAGTTGTTGAGGGGAGGAAAAAAAGTAGACCCTACAAAGCCCTCAGCACCATTTCAGGACTTGGGGTACTCTTCTGCAGAGTCTTTCCACTGGTCCCTTCTCTTCCTTCCCACCGTGGCTGCCACCTTTATCAGGCCCCTGCCATGCGCACATCATGGAAGGACCCCTTCAACTCATCTCACTCCCTCCAGTGAGATCCATCTCCAACCCTCCCAGCAAAATTTAACCAGTAAGTGTTTCTAAAATAGACTTCTTAGCATATCAACCCTCTTTTCAAAACTTTATAGATCCCACAGGCTCAGTGGTTAAGCATTCCTGGTTTCAATCTCTGGCACTAATAAAAGAAAAAAAAAATCTTACACATCCTTATGACCTTCAGTGGAATACTTAGTCTGGCTATCAGGTCCTTGGCAATGTGACCCCCAAGCTGATATTTCATGCTTCCTTCCTCTGCTTCCCAGAAACAACCCACAGTGCCAACCAGAAGGAGCAACCAGTCCTTCTGCACAGTGATGGGTACATCAAACAGAAACAGAAAGTGTTTCCATGGTCAAAGCTAGAACAAACAGAGCAAGCAAATACGGTAGTATTGAGTTATATAGCCCAAGATTGCTTGGATCCATGAGTCTTATATCCATGAGATATAAGACTCATGGTAATATAAATAAATGATATAAGACTCCATAGTAATATAAATAAATGATTGACTAAACAAAAAATAATAATAATAATGAGGGAGAAGGAAACTTCCATGCAGAGGAATTACAAATGATATATTTAAATAACTGCACCCTAAAGTAGAAGGGGCCTAACTCCTCACTCCCTCAGTGTGGGCCACATGCCATGACTCTGTTCCATAGAGCAAAGTGCGAAAGGTGAAGGGCAGAGGGAAGGGAAGCAGCTTTACAACAGAGAAACCTAGATGAGCGTGACCTCAAACAGTTAGTTCATCAGGGTTAATATCAACACAGATGCTGATGGTGTGTCCCCTTAAGAGGACGTGATGAGGATAGATTTATCCTTTGTGATCTCATTTCCCAAAACCCAGAACCCCAGCACTGTTGTGACAAAAACATCAGATTCAAATTCAGCGGCATCCTCAGCACTGTCAAGGACATGGAAAAATAAATAATTAAAAAGAAAGTCTGAGCACTGTCACACTAAGAGAATCCTCAAGAGGCACGAGGACTAAATGCAATGTGACAATCCTAAGGGGACCCTGGAATAGAAATAGGACACTAGGTTAAAAAAAAAAATAAGGAAATCTAAATCAAGCATGTGCTTTAATAATACTTTTCTATATCTGTTCATTCATTGTACCAAATGTACCACAACAATGCACAGTTGAAACAGGGGAAACTGGTGCAGGATACGTAAGAATTCACTATATTACCTTTGGAACTTTTCTGTAAGTCTAAAATTAAGTTTATTTTTCAAAAAGTTAAGAGGACAAAAAATAGCACCTACTTTCCACATTCAAACTCACAGGGGAATCTTATTTGGAAGAGATTTTCTTTTCCTGTGCAGTTTACATGCTGTAATTCTAATTTTGTCTGGAAGGTGCAAAACACAGATTTTAAAATTATTCCCACATAAATAATTCAGTCTGTGATTAGTGCCGAAACAGAATAAATTAGACCTGTTGCAGATTAAGCAGTTACTCTGAGCAGAGTTCCCTATAAGAAAAACAACACCGGGAAGAAAGGAAATGCTAGTTAATGAAATCCTACAAGATATAACTCAGGCATCAAGAGCATAGACAACCCTGTCTTCTTTACTTGGCTTCTGGATTAATACAAATAATGAAGGTGTCACTCACTGTTCTTTGAAAATTGATCCTCCTTAGACAGGAAAATTCTGCAGGGAAAAATACACCCAGCTTCCAACCTACACAGTTATGTTATTCAGCTTTCCATTACTGCAATAAATACCTGAGACAATCAGTTTATAAAGAGAAAAGGATTACTTGGCTCACAGTGTTGGAGGTTCCAGTCCATGGCCAACTGGCCCTGTTAATTTTTGGCCTGGGCCTGGCAGCATCTCATAGTGGGGAACACATGATACAGCAAAGCTGCTCAGGTCATGGCTGGACTGGGAAAGAAAGGAAAAAGAGTGAGTAGGACCCACAATACTATTCAGGGACACAACCTCAATGAGGAGAGTCTTCATGGTAGGCCCCTGCCTCTTAAAGGTTCCAGTACCTCCCAGTAGCACCATAGGCCAACCCATGGGCCTTTAGGGACCATCCAAAATCCAAAATACAGCAATAACTTAGTAACATCTGCTCAGCACAAGTGTGTCTGCAGATTTCTCTGCACACTGCTGGAGAGGGGCACAGGACCTGCTATACAAAGAAAATATATGACTCGGCTCCTCACTCTCTCTCCAGCTGCATTAAACATCATCCCTCTATTGCGTGAAGAGGCTAAATTCTCAAAATGTACTCCTCTCAGCTTTTTGTGTCACTTAATAAAATTGTCACCAAGTGTCTCACTGTATAATTATTCACTAAATGCCAATTTCCCTTATGAAATGAAAATCTTGTGAAGGCTGTGTTTATTGTGTTCACTGCTGTTCTCAGCATTCCATGAGCTTAAGTCTGGCACACAGCAGGTGCTCAGGAGATACTCATTGAGTGATTGAAGGCAATCATCCATCACAGGTTAGCTCAAGTCCACAGATAACCCCAAATAATTTCAAGGGCACTCATTTCTTCCAGTAGTTCACTTAACATATATGCTGTGAGTAACATCAACATCTTGCCTTTTGGCTCATTAGTTTTATTTGTGCTAAGTCAGTGTTGCAAGTTCAGACAACTCAGTAATGAAAAACAGGAGTGATTAGCATTATCTTCATGTCCAAAGTGTCAGAGAAAAAATACAGAAAGTGAAGAGTTACACTTCCAACTGCATTATCAATTTCTATTAAGAAATGTATTCATCTGGAGGCTAACTTCTCCTGAGCCTGGGTTAATTATTTTAGCCTATGCTATTGCAAGTCTGTGCTAATTCACATAGCTCTTTAAACCATGATCTTGGGAGTACTACTTCCCAAGTACCACTGGACCCAACCTAGAAAGTTTATCATTTATAAAGGACTCTTGGAATAGGTATGTGTCTTGGGAAGAATATACAATCAAGGCTCAAAAGACTTCACTCTCACCTTGGCTCAGCCCCTAACATTGATGGGCAACTTTTACTGAATACCTTTAACAGACACTCTTCAAGGATCAGAGTTATAGTGAAGTCATTTAAACAATCTTAGATGCATTTATAAATTTAGATAATTAGATCAAATGTAAAATCAACATATGTGACCACAATCTTGCCTACTGAAAATCCCATGAAATAACACAAAAGTTACTGGAAAATAAAATGAATTTGCAACACTGCTGTGGTGCTTGGTTACCATTGCTGGATAAAAATTTCTGCATTCTAAGCTTCAGGAGAGCCACAAATCCTAAGATTCCCTAAATATGGAAAGCCTGTGAGATCAAATCTAAAGACAACTAGAAAAGCCACAGAAGACAAATATGATATGCAAGACAACTGGCAAAGATATGTGTGTGGCTCAGAAGACGTTCACATCCAGAGGAGACTGATATTGGAGGCACTTACAGAAGACAGTTAAGCGAGATGGGGATCAGGGTGGCAAACAGATGCTCTGGTATTTTACTCTGAATAGTTAGGTATGTCTTAAATCAATCAAGAGCTATTTTTGCGTGTACATGATGCCGAAATAAACATATAAACAGATTGAAGAATGGCTTATTCCAAATCAAACCTAGAATCACAAGAAAAACAAGCAAAATTTCTAGCACCTAACTCCAGAAGCCTGGCCTGGTATTTCCTTGATTCGACATCTCCCAATGAAGCAGGATGAGGTAAGCATTTTCAGGAAGGTTATAGAACACTGCAATCTATACACCATATATGAACTTTCCATTCCCTAGATTCAACATAAATCTCTGTTATTTCCTTTTTCCCATTAAACATTCCCTTTATAAGCTAGGAAGAATAATGTGCACAAGTGCCCTTCTTGCACTGAGGTTAGCTCATGTCAGTAGGGTCACAGTAGTTTTCCAAAAAGAGACCTGGAATAGGTTTGGATCTTGAAAGTCTGTGTGTTGAGGGCTCGATCCCCAGGTTGGTGCTACTGGGATGTGATGGAAACTTTAAAGAGGTGGGGCTTCCTGGGAGGTATTCTGGTCATTGGTGTACTTTTTTTAAAAAAAAATATTTATTTATTTATTTATTTTTTAGTTGTAGGTGGACAGAATATCTTTGTTTTTATGTGGTGCTGAGGATCAAACCCAGTGCCTCACACATGCTAGGCGAGCACGCTACCACTGCGCCATAACCCCAGCCCCTCATTGGTGTACTCTTGAAGGTGACTGTGAGTCCCCAGTCTCCTCCTCTTCTTTCCTCTTTCTTTTGCTTCCTGACCATGAAGTGAGTGATTTTTTTCTCCACCATGTGCCCCTGTGATGTGCTGCTTCATCACAAACACAAAAGCCATGGGGCCAACCAATCATGGACTGAAACCTCCAAAACTGTGAGCCCAGATAAATCTTTTCTCTTCATAAGTCATTTTCTCAGGTATTTATTACAGTAATGGAAAACTGACTGACACAAATAGCAAAACACAAAAACATTTCTTTGTCTCCCTTCCATTTCAGGGCATTGTTTTTCTAAAGCCTGGCCACACTCAGTTCAGGCAAGCTTCATTTCAATTAGCCTTTTGCTCACTGACCTGATTTCAGGTCATCCCACTCTGTTGCTTCCAGATAGCATCGCCAAGGGACATCAAAAAGAAAAATCTTAAAAAGAAAAAAACTGGTATATAATTATAGAAATAAAAACTACAGAAAATGTAGGTGTCAGAGTCAGTAAGTACTCTAAAGCAGGGATTCATCAATTGAATATCAAAAGGTTACTTTTCCTAATCTAAGCTCATCAGAACATTATGTATTTGTCAACTACTGAACTGTTTCAAATTCACACTCTAAAATAGGCTGAGCATAAACTATCACCTGGAAGTCTTTAGTTTTCTGTTAAAGGGTAAGAAAATCATAAGTTAAGCCTGGATAGTGGTTACTTGTCCTATTTTGCCTCTGTGTTGTGGCTGGGGCTATATTTCAACAATATTGCTAAGCTCCTACGCAATCGAACATAAAAGGCAGGATTATGAATGTAAAACATGTCTCCAGGCTGGAGTGATGACCAGGGAGACAGGCAGGAAATGGGGATGAGGCATTGGTGTCTGAGAGCAAGCACAGCAGAAGCAGAAGATGCAGGGAGGAAGGATTTCCAGCCAAGAAGAGCAGAGACAAGGCTATTCCATCTTCACTAGTTTACAATGAGGAGGGAAGGTTTGCAGCTTCCAAATAAAACCCTCACTCCACAGTGCTGCACTCTCAGATTGGCATAGATCACGCAGGGATGAGGGTCTGAACTCATCTTTTGTGACCGAAACACTCCCTTTTCCAGTAAGATTACTCGAAGATTTCATCTCATTCCAGTCAGAATGGCAATTATCAAGAATACAAGCAACGGTAAGTGTTGGTGAGGATGTGGGGTAAAGGGCACACTCATACGTTGCTGGTGGAACTGCAAATTGGTGCAACTAATATGGAAAGCAGTATGGAGATTCCTTAGAAAACTTGGAATGGAACCACCATTTGACCCAGCTATCCCACTCCTCAGTCTATACCCAAAGGACTTAAAATCAGCATACTACAGTGACGCAGCCACATCAATGGCTAAACTGTGAAACCAACGTAGACGCCCTTCAATAGATGACTGGAAAAAGAAACTGTGGTAAATATACACAATGGAATATTACTCAGCATTAAAAGAGAATAAAATTATGGCATTTGCAGGTAAATGGATGGAGTTAGAGAATATCTTGCTAAGTGAAGTAAGCCAATCCCAAAATACCAAAGGACAATGTTCTGTCTGATAAGTGGCTGCTGATCCATAATGAGGGGAGGAGGCATGAGAAGAATGGAGGAAATCTGAATTGGGCAAAGGGGAGGAGGTTGGAGGGAGCATGGAGGTAGGTAAGATGGTGGAATGGGGGCTGGGGTTATGGCGCAGTGGTAGCGTGCTCGCCTAGCATGCGTGAGGCACTGGGTTCAATCCTCAGCACCACATAAAAATAAAATAAAGATATTCTGTCACCCACAACTAAAAAATAAATATTAAAAAAAAAAAAAAAAAGATGGTGGAATGGAATGGACATCATTACCCTAAGTACATGTATGACTGTACGAATGGTGCAACTCTGTATCATGTACATTCACAGAAATTAAAAATTGCACTCCATTTATGCACAATGAAATGAAATGCATTCTGCTTTCATGTATAACTAGTTAGGGAAAAAAAAAAAAGATTTAGGAACTGATTCTACCCTGCATTAAATGGATCATAAGGCCTACTGCTCCATAAAAAGATCTTCTGTACTCACTTTCTCCAAATAAATTAAAAACTCTGAGCTCAGAAATAATGTTTCCCTACAGAGCACCTACCAAATACCCTGGATCATCACATGTGTGTGCATACATGTACGCACGTGTGTTCATACATAAAAGTATATACAACCAAATTATGATTATTGACTCTCTGCTTTACTCCTTGACCTACATAAACTTATCTTTCTTAGCCAAAGGTAAAGAGAGACAAAACACTAAGAGTCTTCTGCAATTACCTCATCCCTGCTAATCTCATCGAGGCATCAGAAGCATGAACTTTCTTTTTTTTTTCATTCTATGTTTTCTTAATAGCAATTAAGAAAACCACCAATAAGCGAACAGGAAAACGGACATCTCTGTTGATTTATCACTTTGAGTGGAGTCGGTAGGTCAGAGAAGCAATCAGCAGCATCCAGGGCAGGAAGACAACAGTCTCAGCATCACCCTTATGTTCAGGACTGAAGCCATCTCCCTCAGGAGCTTGTGCTTGGTTTTGCATTACTGACTCCAGACCTTTGCCACCAGGTGAAGCTCATTCAACCAAGCGTGGCTCCCCTTATAATCAGGATTCCTCATAGGGCATCATCTTTCCTACTATAACGTCATTAGCAGAAGGTCAGGCTCCCAATGACAGGGTGACAAACACAGAGTGTACCCAGTGCACCCTTGACGGACAGCTTCATTCCCCTCATTCATATCCCTACTGCATTCTGTCCCCACCTTGCCCTGCTCTTGCAACTGGTTCTGTTCTGCATCTTTCTCTTATTGTGTTTTGCTTCCCTATTCTGCATGTCTGACCAACATTCTGGCTCTTGCATTTACTAATCTTGTGTCTGCTAACTTTTATTTCTACCATCTCACTTTGACTCCTTCTCACCTACATAAATAATCCCTATTCTTTGTGGTACCTTCCAATGAATGAAAATAATAAGTACTTTAGTTAGTACATTATTAAACAGCACCATGTATCAGGAATTTTCTTTGGGTGTGGCAAATATCAAATGATTTGTATGCTTTTATAGCATTTAATTTTCATGACAAAAATATGAGGACGGCCCCCTAGTCTCCATTTGACAGAAGAGGTGATCAGAACTCATAAAGGTCATTTTCCAGGCCAAGGAGTATAGAACCCTGGCATGCTATTGGTGGGCATGTAAACTGACATAGACTTCATGGAAAACAGTACAGAGGGGGTTCAAACAATTAAAAATAGAATTACCAAATAATACAGCAATTCCACCTCAGAGCATAAATCAAAGGAATAGAAAACAGGCAAAATAAAGAAAATAAAACCACTCTCTCAAAAGAGATATCTGGACTTCCATGTTCATTGCAGCATGATTCACAATAGCAATGTTATGGGTACAATGTCAATGTCCATCACTGGACAAATGGATCAAGAAAAGCTGGTAAATATCTGCAGTAGCCTTACAAAAGGAGCTCCTGCCATTAGACACTATGCTAAGTGAAATAAGACAGAAAGACAAGTACCATATGATCGCAATTACACGTAGAATCAAAAACAATCAAATGCATAGAAGTAGAGAGCAGGACAGTGGTTGCCAGGGGTTGGGGCAAAGGGGAAATACAGACATAATAGGCAGAGAATGCAAAGTTTCAGTTATGCCAGCTACATTCCAGAGGCCTCTGTACAGCACATGGCCTGTAGCTAACAATACTACATGGTACCCTTAAAATTTGCTAAAAGGGCTGTAACTTCAGCAACTCAGGAGGCTGAGACAGGAGGATCACAAATTCAAGATGAGCCTCAGCAACTTGGTGAGGCATCAAGCTACTTCATGAGAACCTGTCTCAAAATTAAAAATAATAAGGGCTGGGGATGTGGCTCAGTGGTTAAATGTCCTGGGTTCAATCTCCAGTACCCTCCCCCCAAAAGAAATTGCTAAAAAGGTTGATCTTACATTGTGTTCTTACCTCACACACTCCAAAAAAATTATAATAAAAGAGGTGGAAGGTAACTTTGGGAGATGATGGATATGTTAATGGCTTTGTGATGGGGGTAGTTTCTCCAATGTACATGTATCCCCAAGCTCATGAAGTTGTACACATTAGATACGTAACAATTTTCACATGTCAACCCAACTCAATAATGATGAGAGAGAGAGAGGAAGAGAAGGAGGTAAAGAGAGAGAGGATACATCTGTCTGATTTAAGACCAGAGTTCCTAACCAAAAACTAACTATACTGCTCAAAGCAACTATAGGTCAGCATTTGAGTAATTTTTATTTCCTTTTCAAAGCAAGAGCAGTTTATCAAATGTATATTTAGAAGTGATTTAACTGCAGTATCTTCAGAAGACTTTTTATATCAGTACAGACAAATCTGAAGGTGATTTTTAAGTGTATCTTGATGTGTTCTTTCAAAAATATCATCATCATAACACTGAGATGGGCAGAAACTTTGCAGTATATAGTAGACCTCCAAGAAATCATTGGTTCAATGGAGTTCTACTCAGCCATAAAAAGGAATGAAATTATGGCACTTGCCATAAATTTACTTGCCAGTAAATGGATGGAAATGAAGAATAGCATGCCGAATGAAATAAACCAAACTCAGAAACTCAAAGGTTGAATGTTTTCTCTCATATGTGGAAGCTAGAATAAAATAAAGGAAAGTAGAAGGGAAGGAAAATATTACATATAGAACCAATCAAATACAAATTAATAGACAAGCAAAAGGAAATCTAGTAGAGCAGAAGGAGAAGGGGACAGGGGAGGGAGGAGAGGAGGGAAAAGGGGGCATCATGAACCGAAGTCAATTTCCATGCCTCTATGATTTTGTCAGGATAAACCCAACTACTATAAAGCTCTAAATAAAAAGGAAAAAAGAAATCATTAGTTCATTTACTTATGCATAACTTCAACTTGGAGTAGCTCATGTTCCACAATATCTAAGATTTATAGTAAATTTTTCTTACCAACAGGATTGGTTTTATTTCTGTGCACACATACCCACAAACTAATATTCAACAGAATGGATATAAAAGACTTCTGACACACAAATAGAGTCCCCATTTTAACCTGCAAAATTTCAGCATGCAGAGTCAATTCTTTGGGGCTGAGCCGAGTTCTTTTGCAAGATCCTCTTTTAAAATATTTTTTTTTCACCAGGAAAAATCACCATTAGCCACCAATAGCTTAGTGTGAATAAGCTGCTTCATGAGAGAAAAAAATAAAATAATAAACATTAAAAAAATTTAATTAAAAAATAAAATAGAAGAACAAGCATAAAGCTAGTTCCTTCAGAGGAGAATCAGAGCCCTGAAATGGAGAAGGGTACCTCAAGATGGGAGAAGACAGTCTTTTTTTCCATGAGTCTGCCTGGATCTGTCCTGCTTTCTAAAGTGAAACAGCTCAACTATGCTATGTAAGGAGTTTCATTTATTGAGGGGGTGGGAGTAAGTGGTCATAATTCTAGTCATGGGGACCAATCTGACTCCACTGTAATAAACCCAAAAAATAAAGCTGAAACATTATACAGAAAATTCTATGCTTGATCAATTCCAACTGCAAGTGAGTACCCCATCTCTAATGAACTTGCTTGAAAGGTTGAAGCGTTCAAGTTTTTCAGCTGGATAAGGAAGTTGTTGTTGTTCTCCTAATTGAAATTATGCTTTTTTTATTCATAAAAACGTCAGTCACAATTTGAATTACCAAGATCTTCAATCATGACATTAGTTGCCTTTAGAACCAACAGATAGTCATATGGAAAATCCCAACATTCAGAGCTGAAAGTTGTTCGTTCAACCCAAGTCTTTTACTAAATACACAGAGTATTTTCTAAGTTTATAAGAAGGGAGAAAATTCCACAGCTCTTTTTTTTTTCCTCTTTCACTTCTTCAAATCAGCTTATTTTTTTAAAAGAATCTCAAGAGCTATATTTCACTAAATTATTTCTGACTGTACTGCTAAAAAAGATTAGCTACCCAAGGGCTCAGAAAATTAAATGTGTTCTTTCCTATTCTAGAATTAAATCCATTAACACCAGAGTTATCACTATTGTTTGAACTAAAGTCATTGAAACTAAAAAGTAAAGTCAGACATCAACAAATTGTGCAGGTCAGGCCAATTCAATCTTTAATAGCTCAATATTTTAAATTCCTTCTCCATATAGATGATACATCTGGACACACCATTATACCTTAATGAAAATTTGGAATTCAGCTCATGGAAATAAGTCTTGATGTCCCTACGATGCTCACTTCTTGGGTGAGGAAGCAAAATTGAAATTATATGTGAAAAAAAACTTTGACAATGCTACTCAAACATAAGGTAACATCATTTGTTATAAAATTCAAAGTAAACTCTTGACTTTTTAAAAATATCCAGTAATGGTATCTGAAAGTCCCCTTTGTGTAGTAGACAGTGACACATTTCTACAATCACACATGTCATAAAACATTCCTCCAGGCAGCCCTGAGAAATGTTTCTAGAAAGGAATGTACTTCCTGAATCTGCAGTAGACTGTATTATCCTCTTTGACATAATTGTCTTCATTATAGTCTTAACTGCCAGAAAACAGGGTTGAAAAGCATAAATAATAGCCAGAAGCTTTTTCTTTAATTCACAAAAGACAGAAGACATCGGTGTGTTCCAAGCTCTTACACAGTGAGTCCTTCATTCCTCACAACAGTAATGTGGTAAGTATAGTTGTTCACTGATTGAAGATACAAAAACCAAGGTGCAGAGAGGTTAAGCAACTTCTGCATCTTCACACAGCTGGTAAAGGACATCGGAAAGTTATTAAAAGATGAGATAAGATAATCAAGCAAAGTCACTTGCTTTTACAATTAAGGAATATTCGCCTCTTGGTTCCTCTCTCAACAAAGGCTCCAAATCTGCAGGAATGTGGAGTTGTTATTATGTCCTTGTCCTTATGTTATTATGTCCTTATCAAGAGTAACTTAATCTTTCATTTGTATTCCTAAGCAAAGAGAGACAGCAAGCCCCTTGCTCCTCCTATGATGAGAGAACCACCACATGGAAACACCTTTCTTAGACAAAAAGCTGGAGGCTAGTTATTTACATGCTCATAGGAACTGCATTTAGTAAATCATCTAATAACAACATTTTATGAACTGCTGAGAGCATTGGTTTTATTTGGGTTAGCAGAAGAAAGTAGCAAAGGCTTCTTCATCAAGAAGAGGAATGCAGTGTGAGCCTGTAGGTGAGTGCATGCTGATGAGGTTCAGGGAAGGGTCTTCAATAATCACAGAAGGCTTTGGGCTACAGTACCAGGCAACAGTAAGAAGAGAGATGCAGGAAAGTAAAGAAAAAAAAAAGAGGATGATGGGAATCAATTTAACAAAAGAGGTGAAAAACCTCTACAAAGCAAACTACAAGACACTGAAGAAAGAAATTGAAGAAGACCTTAGAAGATGGAATAGTCTCCCATGCTCCTGGATAGGCAGAATCAATATTGTCAAAATGGCCATACTTCCCAAAGCGATATATAGATTCAATGCAATCCCAATTAAAATCCCAACGTCATTCCTTATAGAAATAGAAAAGGCAATCAT